>JAWNNJ010001021.1:0-31890 GCA_035045125.1 Hypselothyrea guttata
TTTTCTCGAAAAATGATATGGCAACACTGAACAGCAGTAGCAGCAGCATTAGCAGCAACTGCCGCTGCTGCTGTTACTGTTTTTTGCTGCTGCTGATGAAATTGTTTTACTGACTTTGCTAGTAATTATGTTGGTGTTGTTGTCGTGGCTGCAGTGTGGCAATGGGCACGGGAGTGGGATGGGGCATGCCACTGGCAATGGAAGTGGAAACCCAAGTGGGAACGGGAAAAGCACAGACTTGTGGGAATCGGATTTCATTTACAGGCGGAAAATGCGGGCCAGACACAAGAAGCGAGCGTAGGCGTCGATCGGTGCAGATCAGCCAGTTGGAATGAAGTCCAATTAACATAAACCATTTTAAGAATAGTTAATAAATTAATAATTTAATTTCAGAAATTATTAATAGACATTTTAACATAGTAAAAAAATATTTAAATAATATAAATTTAATTAATTTGACAGAATTAGTTTGAAACAAAAAAAAAACAAGCGGGAAAGGCAACAGTCGGATGCAACTGATAGTTGGATGACTTTGGAACCTTGTTCTTCATGAGTCAATAAATTAATATTTTAAAACATTATTTCAGGCATAAAATAAGATTATTCTATAAAGAAAATAATATAAAATAATTTAAAAAAATATTAAATACTTTCAAATTTGATTATTTTATGAAGAATAATAAATTATTAATAATACAATATTATTTATCAAAATTTAAAATTACAAATTATTACAAGATAAGCTACCAGAACCTGCAGTGTGTATAAAAAATATGTTTATTTTGATTATTTATGCTCATTAAAAGCAGTCATAACTTTTGCTTGCAATAACAATAAGAAATTAACGATATTTAAATAATTATGAAATCTGTATTTAGATAAGGTTATATTCAGAGCTGAATTAATTTGGGTTGCCCAAATAACCAGATCGACATTTAAAAGCGAGAAAAGAGCTGCAGATTATAATCGATTCAATTAAGTTTAATTTTATTTGAGTTATTTAAGTTATTTTAATATTTAAAATATGCTTTAGTTTTTATTATACTAAATTAATAAAGTATTCTGATATATTGCTTAAATATTTAGCACAAGAAAAGCTGGCGCCAGTTTTAATGTGAATGTAAATCTGAATTGTGCTAGGCTCAGGTTTAGAAAGTTTCTTGAACTTGCAGCTGAAAATAATTTCTGCTGGAAATTATGGCAGCTCGACTGGCAATTGAGGCAACTATAAGTGACATCATATATGGGATAATTCACTCGAAATGTTTACAGAGAGCATAATCCGTCGCGCAAGGCGTATAAATTGAAAGAAATTCGTGCAATGTTCTTCGTCAGTTTACGTGGAAATGAGACAAACAAATAAATTTACTTTGATTGAATAATGGGCACATAATTGGCAACTTGAATGGAATTGAGTAGCAGGCAAAACATATGCTCCAAACTCAATTGAAATTGTAACAACAACGCGCTGAGAGCGAGACGCTGACTGATGTTGCAATGATAAGAAATCATCATCATCATTATTATCATCATCATGAACATTTCTTTGCTTTTAACTAACTGAATTGGATAATCTCATTCTGATTCTCAACTAAATGTGGCGTCGCATTGTCGCCAATTGTTGTCTAAGATTCGCCTAAATTGAAATGTGCAACTGTAAAATGTCAGCTGGCAATTGTCGGCTAGATGGATGCGATATTCCACATACGCCCCGTCGACACGCAACAATTCAGAGACGCAGCGAAAGAGGAGGCAGAGGGAGTGGCAAGCGAGCATGTGTCGCCAGTGCAATTCTTCCAGAGTCTATCGTCTGGCTCTTGCAGTTTATTAACCTGACACTCTTTGAGCTAGCTGCAAGTGAATCATGCATTCATTCACTTAACAAAGTGAATCATTTCGCAGCTTGAGAATGCTGCAGAGTTAAACCTGTAATAGGCTTCACATAGCAAAGAAAAAATGAGTTCTTAATGTTGGCTACCAATAGAACAGAATGTCATTAGAGCTCTTATACAAATAAACCAAGAGCAAGAGTTCTCTACATATGAATAAACTAGAATTATATTACTAAACTTTTATTTTAATTTGGATCTTTTGTAGACTACGGGATTCCATATCGACGCTGCGAATTGTGTTAATTTTGAATAAGAAGCAGCAAAGATATGCTACAGACAATTTGCTAAGCTGGGCAGAATATTGAAAAAACATCTCAAATCGAAAATTTAAACCAAATAATTGGTTAGGTATTATTTCTTCATGTATAATGATTTTTAAACATTGAATGCGAGTTAATTGGATGTCTGAATTTGTACTGTTATTTATTTTGTATACAATTAGGTTAATAAAATCCTTAGGAACGACTTGTTAACTTCATTTAATACAATTTAAATTAATTTAACTTATTTTATCTCAATTAAGTTCATGATGCTTGTAGCATTGTTAATCTTTATAATAAATAATAATAATAATAATATAGTTAATTAAAGTTCATTTTAAAATTAAAAAAAAATTGTTTACTTTATTTTAAAAAATCGCCGGTTACTTATGGGGCAACCTAATATTATAGGAAAGTTGAATTTATTTCATATACAACAAATTAGTAGGCAAACTAGCAAAAACACAAATAAGTTAAGCTTTTTGTGCCTTTCTTTTTAGCAATTTTATCGAATGGCTGCAACCATTTGCCCTTTATAATTTAACAGAGCAAAACCTAAACATTACCATTGTACGATTGACCTACAAAATGCAAAAATATGAAGTCAAAAATAAAAACAATAAAGTTGCCTTTGAGTTATGAGCTGTGCAGGTAAACGCGGGTAAATGGATCGCTGCCAGTGTTGCTACTGCAATTAAATTAACAAACAATAAAAGAACGTTAAAAATGAACGTTATGTGTGGAATGCTACAGCCGAGCAAAAGCTGCACGCTTAAACATCAAGTCACGCCCTCGTCCCGGGCCACACCCACACAGCCAGCGCAGCGCGTTCCTCATCGTCATCGTCATCGTCATCGTCGGCTTCATCGTCATCGCCATCGTCTGTTTGGGTACATGCAACTTGAGGCATTGGGGCAAAGAAAATAAAACTAAATAAAGGCGAAAACCGTCATGAAACCACATGAAAAGGCAGCGACCGTTGAGGCTGTCATGAATTACAATGTTTAAAATCGCTCATTAGGAGCTAAATTTGTAAACTTAACGCGATAAAGATCAGGCCAGTGGTTCGCTTCGCTTCGCTTTTATTTTTGCCACAAGCTGGCTGAAAGAATGAGGCCCAAATGGCGGCGCCCCTTTTCGGCCAATGGCCATCAAGCAAGTGGCACAAACAATGGAGGCAAAGCAAACCAACAAAACAACCAACAAAAACAACAACAGAAAAAAGCGTGTGGAAATAATTTGGTTACAATTAAATAACAAAAGAATTTGTTTGGCAACTCTAGTGTGCATTTTGGCCAACACAGACAGTGGGCAAAGAGAGCGGTGAGGGGAGAGGGGAGCAGAGAGGAGACTGAGCGGCAGTGGCAAGTGGCAGGTGGTAAGCAGTCGTGGCAACATTGTCGGCGCATTACAAAGCATACACCTTGTTTTCTGCCAACTTCTCGGCCTGCCCTCGCACCCCCCACCCCACCTCTTTTCCCTTCCCCTTTCCCCATCCTCATTTACTGTTGACCAGGCCATTGTACACGCTGGCCATTGTCCATTGTCAGCAGCTGCCCCGCTCCAGATTAAGTTGCCGGGTTTTATAATTAAGCAGCGGGACTGAAAAACTGTCTGTTTACCATAACAATAACTCGCCACAGGGAAAACACCTTTACAACGCTGTCCCCTCCCCCCTCCCTCTTACCATCGCTCCTGCTGCCAACCCTCGCTCAGATCAGGTGTTAATGTCTGTGTTTATGGCCTAAGTGAATAGCCTGGCTCGAAAAGCCATTGCCGCCTTATATGAGAGGTGCGCAATTATCATCATTAGTCCGACGTTCCATCTCCCGTATATCTCTCTCCCCTCCCCCACTCTCTCTCCCTTTCTCTGCCTTTCTCCCTCTTTATCTCTTTCTCTCTTCTTTCGCTGCATTGTTCGCTTGCCGCTTTAGCTGCGGCTTGTTGTGTATCGATGTGCATGCTATAATTTTTAAAAATGATTTCTTCATGCCAGTCACAGTCACAGCGTCGCGTCACACTCATCATAATACATAATCATCACGATCATTATCATTATGCCCATCATCATCATTATCATGCACATCTCATCATTAATGCTTGCCTCATCCAATTATTACAGTTTAGCCATGCCACAAGTCAAACAGCAAGAAAAAATATACCCTAGACGGACTCTGCTTTTCGGGTCCACCAGCTTGATATTTTTTATAGGGTGTAAACCCTATAAATAAAATGGGTCTATTAAATCTAAAACTAACTCGTACTGCTTAATAAATAGGAGAACCAATATTCTGAATATGGGGTCTTGAGCTCTTATAGTTGCTGAGATCTTGGTGTTCAAACAGACGCTTCGAATTTCATTGCGATCAAAAACAAAATAGTGAAGATATGCAAAAAGCAATATGCTTGACTGCTACATAACTGCCCATTAATCCAATATTCTTTGATCTATGAATATCTATTTACATATATTTATGTAGATATCTATTTAGCCATTTAATGTCTATATTAGAATTAGGTTACTATTATATTGAAATATTATCTTTCCCAACTGATGCTATAATTATAAGATTTAAACAGAATACAGGGAAGTGATACCTATTAGACCATCTGATAAGTAATTCCTTTCCCTACTCATATGACTTATTGTTAAACATTCCGAATTATTTGCGAAAACTGCCATATCATTTAACCAATAAATTGTGAATTTGAAGATTCTTTTGCAGAAGCCCATTAAAGGCTAAGAGTCAATTCTAGGGTAACCACAACTGGTCAGGGGATTAGGCCAGTTGAAAAACTGGCAAAATTGCAACTGTTTTTACAAATATTCTCTTTGTAATTCCCTTGGCATTATACAATATCTTGTAAGCGGGCTCAAGTTATACAAACATCTGCAAGAAAAGGTCAAATGAAGCGATGATGACTGAGGATGCGTAAGGCTACACCTACAGAGAGATTAGGATTGTATTCAGAGCATCAGGCAGCTGGACGGTTGCACTGAACTGGATTATGCTATTTGGGTAATACGAGCAATAATATTTGCTTAGTTCAAATTGGCTTAAGATTGCATGGGAAATCCGAACTTTGCCTTGCCACTTGCAGCTGTTTGTGGCACAGTGAGAAAGAGAGAGAGAGAGAGATTGTAATTTCCTGGGAAAGCTCTGCAAATTGCAAGCCAAAACACTTGAGCACTTAAAAAGGCGCATGAATATGAGCCAGGGATTTGGGCTCTTCTTGGACTTCCTGCTTCCCTTTTGTGTGTGTGTGTGTGCGGCAAACAAACTGATTGTTTCAATACGTTGCATGCAACGTTTTGTATTGTTGGGAAACAGTGCAAATGTACTCATTGATTCCAATTGACTGATTTCCCATTGCAGTTAAGTGTCTGACGTCTGATGTCTGATGTCTGACGTCCTCCGCAGCGAACGGCGTTGCCTTGTTGACTTTTTGGCCGTTGCGGCAGCTGAACCGCCGTTCGAGATCTCCTTTTAATACCCTAACCTGGAGTTGTGTTGGCACAGAAGCAAGGCAGTGGAGGTTTGAAGTTTTTTATAGTGAAGTATATTTATAAGAGAACTAGTCGATTCGTAGAGCTATCATAGAAACAGCTTCTCGAAAATCGGTTTTTGTATGATAACTTCTCGTTTTTCAAGTTTTTCCCAGAACACTTTTCATTTATTTAACTACTAATATGTGTAAAACATACTGACCAAATTTAAACCGAATAGGTATACTATATCCCATACTATATCCCATAGCACAAAATCGGTTAAGTAAAAGCTATAGACGTTATATAAAAGTCTGTTGAGAATATAAAATGGGATTTACTCTATTATTAGAGTATCGACACTTCGATTTACAGTTTTTATTTTCCTTTTTCCGCTCAACTTGGGGGTGACTCCGGGTCGAACGGTGCTCAGGTCTTAGAGCTTTCGAGTGCCTTGTTAGCTGGCGGCAAATGTGCCACACAAGTGGCTCACATCAGCGGGTGCCACAACATGCAGCACGTTGCTTGTTTCCCAAGAAATGCAAAGAATCATCTAGCCACAAGTCCGATGTCAGCTGGCAAAGTTCAAAGTTGCTGACGTTGCTTCCGTTCAATTGACAATTGAACTCCTGAACATACACACAGACTATACGTATACAGAGTTGATGTTGAGATCAGAGTCACAATCACAAATACAAGTCATTTGTACGATTCATCCACATTCACATT
This sequence comes from Hypselothyrea guttata, assembly GCA_035045125.1. Classification (NCBI taxonomy): domain Eukaryota; kingdom Metazoa; phylum Arthropoda; class Insecta; order Diptera; family Drosophilidae; genus Hypselothyrea; species Hypselothyrea guttata. The sequence continues at coordinate 6,369 of JAWNNJ010001021.1, forward strand.
CACATTCACATCTCCATCGCAATCCACAGAGAGTCATGCACTTAATTTCCCGCTTAAAACGCCATTCATTCAATTAAGCCAATGAATTTGAGGCAACCTCCAGACTTTTGTTGGGGCCAGCGGATCTTCAAGTCGTTGTCGTTCTTCTTTCCACTTTTACTAATCAGACGCGGGTCAAAATATTTACCACTTGACCCTATTGATTTAATTAAATAGTTGCAAGACATTCAACCGTTTGTTGTCGCACAACACATACAAATTCTCTACAATTCTGCCTACGTTCTCTCTGCATCTCCATCTCAATCTCAATCTTTGCTTTCCGCTCTCCATTCTCCGTTGCCCGCCCTCCGCTTTTCCCGCCTCTGCGGTCAACGTCATCGGCTGTCAACACAGATTTCGCGTTGCTGCCCACTAAAGACGTGTTAATTAACGAGAGTTAACTAATTGTTGTTAGCAAAATATTTTCGTAATTTGATACTAAATTAATGTTCCGCTCAACTGGCTGTTTGTGGGCTTTTGTGTTGTACCAAAGCGGCACTTGCACAGTGGAACCACATCTCAGTTGACAAAAAGCTCCAATAAAATTTTCAAATATAATTCCTTCTCTTGGATATTGCTTAAAATTAATAATTATATTGTTTACTTAATTTCATTTATTTCAGATATAAAGAAAATATATTTCTTATTGAACCATTTTAAATTGTTTAATTCTATATCACTTGAGATAAAAATTATTAGTTTTAAATATTTAAAGGCATAAATTTCGATATCTTTAAATAATTTTGAACTTATCCAATAAATACAATTATGTATTTATTTTAGACTATTCCAATTGATATAATTATTTATTCATGCTTTAATATTTATTTATACTCCCTTAACTTTAGTTTCTATTTATATTGCCTCATTATAAATTTCATTATGAATGAAAAATTATTGGTTTAAAATATTTAAAGGCATAAATTTCGATATCTTCAACTAATTTTAAACTTATCCAATTGAGACAATTATTTATTTTAGACTAATCCAATTGATATAATTATTTATTCATGCTTTAATAATTATTTATACTCCCCTTACTTTAATTTCTATTTATATTGCCTCATTAAAAATAAACTTTCAATTAAACAAATATGCGCACTTTTTGGAAAGCAAATATTATTAAGATTTTAAAGAACTGGCCCCACTGTGCCAGCAACTGCCAACATCATTATCATATTGGTTGATGCTGTTGCTCATGTCGTGGAACTGGGAACCGGGAATCGGGAATTGGATACCTGAGGCCACAGAAATCTGTGTTATGTTTTGCATTTCGCGCGCGCCTGCCTCCAGATGATTTGAGCTTTGCCTGCGTCGGCAGAGAAAGCGACGAAGTGGAGAGCGCAGAGTGGAGAGTGAAGAATGGAGAGTGGAGAGCAGAGTGGGTACAAGACAGGAATGGTTGGAATGGTTGATGGTTTTGGGCAACGCCTAAAATGTTTTATTGTCTTTAAACGGCGCAATGGCGCCGCCTGCAACAAGATGTTGCCGCTTGTGGCAGAGTTGGCAGAGTTGGCAGTTGGCAGTTGCAAGTTCCATAAATCAAAACCTATAACATTTAAATATTCATGAGCAACGTGTGAACAAGAGGCAAAGCAAATTGAATGCAGCGAAACAGCAACAGAAACAGCAACATGCGTAATGTATTAATTTCATTTATTGCCATATTTATTCTTATGAACAGGACAGGCTGCCAGGCAGGGGTAGCAGAGGGTGCTGGGTATATGTATGTATGTAGGGTATACAATATGGCATGTCTACAGGGTAGCGCGCGCAATTGAACGGCATGCCTGGAAACGGGAGCAGACATTGCGACATATAAATGACAAGGACACTCCCATATTTAGCACGTTTTAGCAGCACGCACAATGGCAACTGTGGTTCGGTGGTTCGATGGTTCGATGGTGGTGCGTCTAGGGCACCCTAAATTCCCAGTCACTGCGCGGGTTAAATGAAATGGAGAATACCAGGCACCTAATTATGTGCTGCTGTCTCTACGCTCTCTCTGCCTCTCGCTCGCTCGCTCAATGCAGCATTTAGCTGGGCCTGTCGTCGCAGCCATTGTTACCGCCAGCCGCAGGATGAAAGATTTCGCTTCTTTTATCAGACCCTGTACCCGGGAAATGGGTAAAAACTGGGTTAGTAACTCTGTGCGAATGTGTGTAACAGAGAAAAGGAGGTATGGTAAACCCCACAAAGTATTTATACTCTGGATCAGCACGGTATAGTCCTGTTCGTCGGTCTGTCCGTACGTATGAGCCCCTAGATTTCGCAACCTATGGATCTAAAACATAATTTTTGGTAAGTAGTTTATCCTATGCTGTAAGCAGTTTTAGATTTTGGATACTTCACCCCACTTCTGCTGCGTTACGAATAGATAAGAAACAGCGCAGATATGCTACAGACAAATTGCTTGACTAAAAGATATTTGCATACACGCATATGTGTGTGTGTGCCTCTGTGTGTGTTTGTATGCAGATCTACAAAGAGTTCAGGGTCTTCCACTGTCGGTTACGTCCGACTGCAGCCTTCCGCCCAACTGATCTGCCCCGTCCTTTTTGGTTTTTTTGTTGAATTTCTGTTTCAGTTTCTGCCTCGTTTGTTTCACTCGCGCATCCTGCCACAGCCGCCTGAATGGTCGATCGGTCGCCTGCTTTTATTTATTTGTGTTTATAATACAACAAAATCAGCTACGCTTGCACCCGGTCTCGGTCTCGTTCCCAATCTCAGCCCCTGCTCGGGGCTTTGACATGGCCGCTGCCTCAACATCAAACTGGTTGCCTGCTGCTGCCTCGCCATACCCCCTCCATAACCTCTCCCTGCCTCTCCTGCCACAACCCTGCTGCCACAGCCTTCTGCAACTCCCAAGTTTTCGTCTCGCCTGTTCGCTTGTTGTTGGTTATGACTGCAATGTCGACGTGATGTTTACATTTATGGATTATTGTTTCCGTATGTCCTGGGTCCTTGTTTTACGCCGCGCTCATAAGTTCCGCACAATCATGCTCATCAGCATTTCAGTTTCTTCCTTGCTTTATTATGCCCCGTACCCATGAAATGGGTATAACAGGGTAAATAACTTTGCGGAAATGTGCGTAACATGCAGAAGGAGAGGAGTATTATGTATATTCTTGATCGGGGATAAGTTGTTAAAGTCTGTCCGTCTGAAATTTCGGACACTATTGGAGAAGTCATTTTGGGAATGAAGATGGGTGTACATTATTCTATAAAAACCGAATAACGATATATTGAACGCAGAATATTTTCTCAACACCATTATATTTAACTATCCTGAAAACCACATTGAAATCGGCCAATAAACACAGAAGTTATTAAAGAAACAATATTGGAGGATTTGCTCCGTTCGCTTGCTCTCACAAATAGCCACTGTACAGACAAAAAACTAAGAAGAAACATTACTGTTTATAAAATTAAAAAAAATTATATTTAAAGTATAGAATGCAGGGTATTCTAGAGTAGGGTGCGTCCGACTGATCGGCTTCATCCTGACTGATTTTCTTTTCTGTTGTTTTATACTTTTGTTATTCGCCTGCGTCACAAACGCAGCAAGTCGCACAGTGGGCCGAGTGTGGGCGAATAAGTTTTCCAAGTGCCAAACTTTTTCAACTAGAAGTACCGTTTACGCCCTCAATTAGGCTAATGACGCAAATTGAAGCGGCTCAATTCAAAAGCTTTGTAGAATGTGCTTAAAAATGCAGCATAAACGCCCATATTTCAAATTTATAGGCGGAATTATTTTCTAATTAGGTGACTTGCACTTGGTAGTTTTAATTATGTTAGGAAGTGTCAGAGTTCAAATTAATAAGTAACATCCTTGTATGCAAAGGGAAGTGAATTTTTAAGTTTTTCAGAGCTGGCATTTAAATTAATTTAAGTTAATAAAATATGTTTATTACTCATCCTAATCCGTATTTTGAGTGTAGTAGCTGATAGTCGTAATTCATAAAACGTTGAAAATTCATAGTTCTTATTCTCAATAATTAATAACATTTTATTCGTTAAATGATTTATATTTTTAATAATATTTATTTAGTTTCAAGTGGCAGTTTTATCTATATGCTTATAGTATCTTAAATGGTGAGATAAAAATTTTACAAATTGGAAAATATTGTAGTTTATTTTAAATTTAATTTTTATTGATTTCATTGAAAAAACTATAGTTTTCGATTGTATTTTTAATTTATTTGCTTTATTCAAAATTTTCTTGCTCTGTTTTATTTAGTTGCCTCTTTACCTTAACATCTTTCTTCACCATTTTTATGAATTACAGGTATAATGGCTTGGACCGTATATCTTGGATTATTCACTCCAATACCGCAGCATGCGCCCCACTGTGCCCGTGTCAATTGGCAGCTTGAACGATTTCGCTGCACTGGACTCTACCTTTTGGCTTTGCGTTTTCCACTTGAATTGCATTTGATTTGCTTGCAATGCGACGGCTGTTTGAAAAGTTTTCGAGTTCAATTGGGGATAAATACTTGAATATGCTGAGGAGAATGGGAAGGGGAAGGGGAATAAATAAATAAAATAATATTTGGAATTTCGCACCCTAAACACTGAGGCAGCATTTAGTGCGCCTGATCTCTTCCCCCTTTGAGCATTAGTTCGGCCTTATAACTGTTAAAGAGACGCTGACGTTCAGGCAGTTGTTAATATATATATTTCTTTATTTTTTTATGATTGTTGTTGCTGTTGTGATTCGCTACACATACACACACACACACACACACATACATTTGTAGGCCCGCTGCGCTGAGGTCTTAATCTGACCAAAAGAGTAAACCAGCACCGCAACCCCGAGGGGGTTTCTGCTTTCGAGGCATATGCAGTCCCCGATCAACAGCGCATATGCTACGTTCCCTCTCTCTCTCCTCACCTCTTCTCTCTCGCTCTCGCACTGTGTCTCTTTCGCATTACACGGATTTATATTACGCTCTATTGACTTTTGTGTTGCCGTTGCTGCCAAGTGGCCTTTTGGTAACGAGTGGGCTTAGCCAAGAATTGGGATTGGGTTTGGGATTGGCATGCTCATAGAGGGTATGTAGCTAACCTCTCTCTCACTCTCTCTTACTCTCTCTATCTATCTCCATCTCTCTCTCTATCGCTATCTCTATTTAGTTTGGGGTGTTTGCCATAAACGCAGATTAAGACATTAATTTAATTGCCTGACATAGCGAGGTGCGAATTATGCGGCAGCATTTGAGAATTGAGCAAAGAGAGAATAGCAGAGAATAACAGAGAATAATAGAGAAAGAGCCAGAAACGGCATTAGAGCTGGCTGCAAAATCTGGCTTGTTATTTGCACATTTGATTAGAGCCTGCTGTCACTGTCATTGCCTCATTCCCATTCTCATTCTCATTCTCTGTCATATTTGCTGTCCATGGATTTGAAGCTGGGAAAATTACGCTGATTTATGTACTGTTAGTAAATGTTGATTTTTCCCAGGGTAAATACAACGGAAAACAAAAAAGGGATTGCAACAACCGTTTAGATCGTACGATTTGTAAGATTTGCATTGCTGTTAAAGGGATCTATGCTTTCTCAAATAATTCTTATTTAAATTAAATTTGCTCAGCGGACATAATATCTGTAGAATTAGAAAAAATTAATTATTATTAAATGCAATTTAGTTAACAGTTACAGCCAATATTATCGTTTCATCAGCCTAAAGTTAATCTAGAATTTAATTCCTTAGTACAATAAAAAAAAAAAATAGTATAATCGTTTGATTTTGTTAAATTTTTACTGGTTGTAGAGCGCATCGTCTTAAAATTTAATTACGAAATTAACCAAAATGTAACCTACTGAATTTGTTTATAATTGTTGACATTAAATCTTATTTTATATAAATAGTATCAATTTTAATTCTCTTATTTAATCGTTCATTTATTCAATAATAGTCTACATTATTAATAATCAATAATATTATTATATTATATATTCTTAGAATTTTTATGTAATATGTATAAGCGGATTGTAGCCTTAATAAAATGATTCAGAATTTCTAATATTTATAATTGTTATCTTTAAAATTATTTAAAATTTTCAATTTCCTTTTTATTAACAGATTATCTATTTACTTTTGAATATCAAATTTCATGTTTCAATTTAATTTCTAATCTAATTTTTCGCCAATAACCCAGACATATTTAGAAAACAGCCTCTTTGAATTTCGTTTGCATTTTTGTAAATTAATACAAATTTAAACTTATTCACTTCGCTCTGGGTTAACAAATTGCCAACTTTATTGGCCAATAGAGCGGCACTTCTAACAATGCCAGACCCACTTCTACCCTGTAATAAGTACATATGAATTCTTGTTTATATACTTGTGGTCAGCTCTCAGTGCCTGGCTTACCAAAATCATTAACAATAATACATTTTTCTGCTCAACTTTCAGGCAGAGTGGCAATGGCCAATGGCCTGGGAAATATTTCAATATGGCTAAGCAGCTAAGTTGGCCAACTGCTTGGCGTAAATCGCGGCAACATTTCGAGTTCAGCATTTGCTGTTTTTATTTGCTTTTATTGCATTATTTTTATTTCTTTAGATTTCTTTTTTTGTGTGGCTGGGCAAAAAAATGTTAATTAACTTTTCAATCCTTAAATAATGAATGATCAACGCATCCGCGGCGACACGCTGAGTTCCTTTTTATCACTGAGCCTCAGTGGAGTCGTTGGGGCCAGGCCTGGCCAACAAAATGAGCCGACAACAGCAGCAACAAGAGAGAGTATTCGTACACAGCGAGAAAAACTCAAGCTCAAATTAAAACTGCAAACTCAAGATGTGCTAAGTGGTAGTTAGACGATAATAAGTGCGCATTTACACGTTGAAGCTACTTTATGAAGTTTATTCTTTATTCATAGTTCAACAATCGCTCAAATTTTCTGAAAAAATTCTAATACTATATTCCTTTTAGAAATATATTTTATTGAATTTTATAAAAACCCCATTCATTAGGAATAAATATATACACTTGTATATATAAATTGATATTGTTACACATCACTATGGTATAAATTACTACACTACAGTAACAGTATACCATAAAAAAATAATAAAAAAAATTTTTATATTTTCACAAAAAAAAAATTGAATTTTATAAACTGCCCATATTAAATAAACTTTAAATTTTTTATGCTTTTGCTTGACTGCAAATTTTCAATATAATACGCCCATAATATTTTTCCTGAAGCCCTATATTTTAAAGAAAATAATATAATCGCGTACAAAAAAAATTCTAATTGATATTTTAATAATTTAATTGAAAATTAATTGAGCTTATTACAATAAATATTTGAGCATAAAACTTTAGATTAGTGAAGATTTATAAACTAAATTTATTTATAAATTATAAATGTAGTTTTAATTAGTTTTAATCAAGTTTCAAGTAAGTTTTAAGACTGTTAGTCTTTATTTAAGTATTGCGCAGCCTTCCGACTCACGGAATAGATTTCCGGACATTTTTATTTGAATGAATTTCAGTGTAAGCTACCCAATCCACAACAATTTGTTGATACCATGTATTTATTTATTAAAGTTAAAATTAAATTAACAATTTTTGTATAAATTTTGTATATGGAGTTTGAAAGTGTACGGAAAATTCCAACGATCTGCGTACTAAGTTTAAAAAATTAGTATGACATGTTATTCGAATTTTTTGCGCAGTGTATGTGTGTGTGTATTGTGGTTGTTGTTGTTGCTCTGGTGATCTGCTGATATTGCCTTATATATAATTTATATGCAATACGATAAATTTATGCGCAGTGTGCGCGCATGCGCCTCTGCCACAACGACTACCGTCGGCTGCTGCTGCTGCTGCTGCTGTTGCTGCTGCTGATGTTGCAGTTGCAGTTGCTGCTGCTGCTGCCGTCTAGTTGCTGTGGCATGAAGCGCAGTCAAATGCAAGGTAACGTCTCTACTAAGCGCAATGTCAGCGGGTGAGCCGAGTGTTTACACGCAAATTTACACTCTCATTTGTTGCAAGCGAAATTGTGTTGTTGCAAAACTCCGCAAATCGGTGGCTGCTGCTGCTGTTGCTGTTGCAAGTTGTCCTGCTCAATGCTTGCCATAAATAAAGTTTTGTATTATGCGCACTCGCATTTGGCAGCGCATCCCACAACAGCAGCACTAGCACCACTTGCCCCACCTGCCCCACCAGCACCATCGGCACCATCAGCACCACTTGCAGCCGTTTGTGGCAGCGCAATTATCGCTCACTGTGCTGAGAAATTGGTTTTTGCCACTTCGCACTTTCATGATTTTCAATCACGTTCAATTTTAATTGAAAATATTTTCAAATTCTATGCAACATTGCAACAATAATTGCAACATTGTAGGCAGCAACACATGGCTTATAGGGTGCATGGTGCATCATACTGTGGCAGCTACATATTCGACACTTTTATGTATTCAACTAATCTTATTAATTATAATCGGCTTATGTTTTATTTATATGTCAACTTCTTGGAATTGATGGACGCTTTTCTTGAAAATAAGTATGTTTTTGAATTTAATCTTAAATTAAACAATTAAATTTAAATTAAGAATTTTTTTGAAATATTAAATTTACCCTCATTGGCCGAATTGGCCTAACTCTCGCTGGCCTAACTCTATGACCTAACTATCTCTAGTCCAACTCTCGCTGGCCTGATTCACGCTGTCGTAATTCTCGCTGACCAAACTCCCGCCGGTCTTCCTCTCGCTGGTCTATCTCTCGTTTGTTTTATTCTAGTTGGCCTAGATCTCCTTGGCCGAACTATCACTGGCCCAACTCTCACTGACACAACTCTCACTGGCCTAATTCTCACTGACCTAACTCTCACTAGCTCAACTCTAGTTGGCTTAACTCTCGCTGGCGAGCTCTCGTTGGCTGAGCTCTCGTTGGCTGAACTCTCGCTGGCCGAACGTTGCATAATTTATTTTATGGCAGAAATGAATGTTGTAAAAAAAATTAAAATTAGCTTACAGTGCATGATCTTCATATGATAGATGCTTTGAAACTGATATACATAAATACCCCATAAACTCACTTAACAAATAGGTATTTTTATAGGTATGTGCTTTACCTTTGACATACCCTAGCTAATGCTTTAAAGGGTTTCTCTGCGCTCTCTCCCAATTGTTAATCCCTTTTATTCGCTTAACTAATTTGCATAGTTTTGCCTACAACAATTAAAGAGCTGACCACATGCATAAGTTATGTATGCTATATACCTCCGATATCATGGCCGCTATATAGCTGTATATAGCGGTAATCTGGCTGCAGCTCTCCCCATCTCCCTCCCCTTCGCTCATTTGCTGTCAAACAATCGAATAGGTGATTATAAAACATAATACCCCTGCTCGTACTCATACTCATACTCACACTCATACTCGTATTCATAGTCATATTCATACTCTCGTCTGATACACTTAGTCTGGCCAAGTCTGGCACCTTTTGACGTGCATTGTACCCTATGGTCTGGCGCTTCGATCGGGTTGTTTGGCTGCATAACGGGTATGCAGAATGTATCGAGTTACGATCGTAGATAAGCCGCCGTGCAAATACATATATAATATTTATACGCAAACTTGCTGCAAACAACAAACGGCCACTGACAAGCGGACAAATGTGCTGCGTGCCTCATGCGGCATGCAACAAACGCACACAACAAAACGAATACACAAATATACAAATAACACAAATACAAATTTCAAAATGCGAATGAGAAATGGGAATCGGGAATGGGCATGCGAATTTGTAACGATTTTCTAATATTCAACAAACAACCCTCGGCAGGGATTTCGATTTTCAAGCTGTTGATGATGATGTTGTTACTGTAGTTGTAGTTGTTACTGCTGTTGTTGTTACTGTTGTTGCTGTTGCTGTTGCTGCTGTTGCGTATCTGTTGAAATCGCTACAACAAACATGGCAACAATGAAACGAGAGAATCTTTCACTCCGCAAATGTAACAAAATGCGGATTACTGATGATTGCAGGCATCCGAAATGCCCTATTCCCAATACACTGCAAACAAAAGCTGTGCATAAAATTGTAAAACAAATTGTAAATAAATTGATAATTACAAAATTCCTAAAGCGAGTTGAAATTAAATATTAAAGAATATGCTGAGTTTTTTTTGTAACTATTTTCCAAATATTATCAGCAGAGAATTTTAATTTGTATTTAAATTTTGAATTCATCCTGTTGTTAAAAGAGCTTATTTAAAGCCGTTCTGTTTATTTATTTCTTATAAATGTTTGAAGCTGTTAAAAAAACACCTAAATTTTAAAAGGTAATACTAAAGATTAGATATAAATTCAATTACAAGGTTGAGAAAAAGCTAAAAAGAAGTGGCGCCTAAACTTATCTTCTCTATCCAAAGCTTAACTTTCTATTAAAAACGTTGAAAATTTTTGAATAAATTTTACTATTTTTTTAAATTAATTTTACAATTTTTGAATACATTTTACTATTTTTTCATATCTGCACAGCTTATTTTTTAAATTGAATTATATATTAAATTAAACTTTTATTTGTTTATTTTATTTTATTTTTTTAAAATTGAATGATGTATATATTAAATTAAACATTTATTTGTTCATTTTATTTTATTTTTTTCCAGATTGTTCCTATATTGTGATTACATATTAATTTTATTATTATTAGATTACACAACAATAACTAAATCTATTTCTTATACTATTTAAACCTCGCTTGCAACTTAATTCTGAACAGCATTTAGTTAATTTTTCTCAGTGCATGGGCTACTGCATACCTAGTTGTGTCGCTGTGTACACATTAATGAGAATATTGTTAAATTAGTAGGCTTTGAAATGTGATACGCCCAACCACAGGCACGTTGAGCCCAGGAGGGTCCTGCGACTGCTTGACTTTGCAAAGCGAGCAGCTGTGCCCCGGAGTGGTCAGAGGGGGAAGGTGAGGGGACGAGAGGGGCGGGGCGGGGAGTGTGCTAGTAATGCCTCGTAAAGCATTCCATTTGCACTCTCGATTGTAAATGTCATAAAAATGGGTTATTTCTATAGCTTCAGCTGAAAAACTCAACCAAACTCCGGCCTTGCGTTTCAACCGTGTTCCAGGACTTGTGGCCCAAAGCTCCCTTAATAGGCTTATGATAAACATGACACTTGACTTTTGTGCATGTGTATGCGTGTGTGTGAGAGAGTGTGTGTGTGAGTGTGAGTGTGGTTGTGAGTGTCTCGTTGTGCTGCTGCCCAAATTGCCAGTTGACACTCAATTTGACACATGAGACCCGCAAAATGCCGCCAAGCCAAATCAAGCCTTCTCAGAGTCATCCTCATCATCATCCTCATCCTCATCATCATCCTCATCATCATCATCATCATCATCAGCAGCAGCAACATTCTGGTCTTCGTCGTCGTCTTCTACATTTTCATGTGCCGCATGAGGTAATCTTAAGTGTGCTCCATGGTTACCCGGTACCGGCTAATGATGTGCGCCGTTGAGTTTGGCCTGCGGCTTTGGTTACAGCTCGAGTTATGAATAGCCTAAACATTCGTCATTATGGCACCAAGTTACAATCACAATTACAACTACAACTACAACTACAACTTGTGCTTAAAGTTGTCTGCCAGTGTTTGCATAAGAATACTTCATAAACTACAAGTAGGCATTACATGGAACTAATTAAAACGATCTATATCAGAGCCCAACTATTGCTTCAACAGGGCAGAAAATATAACATGTTGCATGACAAAGTAGGTGCTCTGTAATCAGGTGGATTACGTAATTAGCAACCTGTGTTAAAAGAATTAATAATTAATTAATTAATTAATTAATATTAGGTTGTTTGGCAATGACATACCGGTTTTTACATTCAAATTTCACGCTTCGCTTGTGAAGTCAAATATAATGGTATCTGGCAATGCTGTATATCGTTTGAAAGGTATTGGCAACACCTTTAAAATGACATATAGTTTGTTTACATGAGCTTCCACGTTAAAAAATTACAATTGATTGAAATGGAGTTCACAAACGCAGAAATTCGGGAAATTTTTAAATTTTATTTCGCACAAGGAAAAACTGCTGCGGAATCTCGCAGACAGATTATTACCGTCTAAGGAGATAACAAACTTTCGATAAAAAATGCCGAACAGTGGTTTAGGCGATTCCGAAGTGGCAATTTTGATACCGAAACCACCCAAGCCTCCGGACGACCAGTGACCGTTGATACGGATAAAATCATGGAAATAGTGGATCGAGATCGTCATGTGACTATTAGAACCATCGCAGAGGAGCTGCAACTAAGCACGGAAACCGTCCATAGGCATTTAAAGTCGAGAAATTTAAAAAATCTTTGTTGCACCGTAATAAACTCGACTCATTTCTGGATCGGTTAGTCACTGGTGATGAAAAATGGATCACATATGACAACATAAAGCGTAAAAGATCCTGGTCGAAGCACGGTGAGTCGTCTCAAACGGTGGCAAAGCCAGGACTGACGGCTCGGAAGGTGTTGCTGAGTGTATGGTGGGATATCAAAGGAATTATCCATTATGAAGTGATGCCCTATGGCCAAACCATCAATTCTGACCTCTACTGTAAACAACTAACCACGGAAACCGTCCATAGGCATTTAAAGTCGAGAAATTTAACAAAAAAGCTCGAAAAAAAAAAACAAAAAACCCCATACATCTTTGGTGACGCGTAACAAGCTACGGGAGCTTGGTTGGGAAGTGTTAATGCATCCACCTTACAGTCCGGGCATTGCCCCAAGCGATTACCATCTGTTTTTGGCAATGCAAAATTTTTTCAATGGACAAAAATTGAGTTCAAGGGAGGATTGTGAAAATCGAATCGCCGAGTTTTTTGCCAGTAGGCACAAGGACTTCTTTAGGAGAGGCATATACAAGTTAACATCAAATTGGCAGAAAATCATCGAAAACAACGGTACATATATCACTTAAATCGGACATATATTACAATAGTCGTCAAAAATCAATAAAGAAACCGGTATGTCACTACCAAACAACCTAATATTATATTAAAATTGAACAAATGTTTTTTTTTGAAATAAATAATGAATGGTGTGTTGTAAAGGAGGGACAAATTATTAATTTATAATTTATAATATAAATATATATTTTAATGACGAAAAATCAAAAAAAAAACTTTTAAAAATGTAAAAAAAACTTAAGAACTTGTTTGTCATGAAAACTGTACTTTTGAAAAACTCAAAATGGTTCAATTTAGTTATGATTGCTTCTATTGGTTTTCGAAAACATTATTTAGAGTTTGCAATCCTTTCCAGTTTTAACCAGAGTTCCTTTCCAAAATATCATACCAATTCTAATCCCAACCGTGCTTTTATCGAGGTAAATCCCACTCTTACATTGAGATCCACTCTCTGTCCCACTCACAGTTCCTCTCTCCTTCCCAGTATTAGTCAGTCGTAGTTCCAGCTCACTCTCAGCTCTAGTCTCCGTTTTCTCCCATTGTCGTAGGACTATTTTCCCTGCTCAAAGCTAACAATTATTATATTATCTCTGGCCATAGCATGTGCTCTATTATGCTGCTCCAAATCACAAGTTTTATTGGGCCTAAAAGGCTGTCGTCACCATCTAACGATCCCATCGATCCGCATTGGTCAACGGATCGAAGACTAAGCAGCACCTCATCAACACATCAGCATTATCATCGGCACCGGGGGCAGTCCCATATATAAACCGAGTCGAATGCATATGGGGGAACTCGGCAAACAAATAATGATGGCAATAATGACAATAATAATAATAATAATAAAAAATTGGAAACCTTTAGCTTTTGTGTGCATAAAAATCTGGTCTTATGCATTCAGATACGAAAATATTTATGATTATGAGAAATACACGGCAGGCTTATTATAAAATATACAACAACTTTTCCAGAAATCAAAAGAAAAATCCACCAAAAGCCGACGAACAACAGGCTGGCGAGTTTATTTAAATTTGTGGATATGTGCATATGTGTTTCTGTATAAGTCTGAGATCTCAGGTCTCTTAAGTAGCCCCCAAACCGTTGGCTCAGCTTGTCTGCTTTGGCCATATCGACAGGTAGCCCAAATATTTATAGTGTTCCATAATTGAGATACACATTAATGAGCCGGGAGTTGGGGCACGGCCTTTTGGGATACGATACAGAATAGTAGTAGCGCCCATTATTTCATATTGAATGGACCTAGGCGATACCCTACAATATGCTGGTGAGGGTATAACAAGTATTTACATAGATGTGATCTATAAACAAATTGGGAAATTATCGACTTAATTTGAGTGATATACATGAAGGAATGATAATGACATACTGTTACAAAGGAAAGGTCCAGTATGCATTACAGTTTTCATCCTTAAGGATGAAATTCAATCGCATTGATCCAAAAATAAACTCGATCCAGGATATATAAAAATGCATATATTAATAATTTCTTCAGAGATAACTTGTAGCGAATTTCAGATTTGTACGAAGAGTTATAGAAGGATTTTAAATTAGGAATTTGAAGTAGAGACTAAAATAGAATAGGTTGAAATTTTAATGGTATAGTAATACGGTAACTGAGTACAAGACTTTTATCTATTTTTAAAATATTGACCTTTTAGGGATCTCATAGTTTAAAGAACTCTAACCTATCGACATATAGAGGCATTTTGGCATTTTGGTAAGCAAAAATATATAAATATATAATTCATAGAGCATCTCCGATTCGTTATATATCTCTGTATTTGTTGAATCATCAGCTCGATTTCGTTTGTCTAGTGTTGTGATTGTGTCTGTGGTTGTTGTTGTCAGTGTTAATTTAAATAATAATTTCTTGTATTTCGGTTTCAGCTCTTTTGACTGTCTTTTCTCACTTGGTAAAATGTGGGTTTTATTTTTACATAAATATACTAACTGAAGTTCTTTTGGATCTGTGTCTGTCTATCCGACTGTCTGACTGTCCGTCTATCCTACTGTCTGTCCGTCTTTCTGTGGCGGTTGCTTTTGTCGGCCTGCATTGGCTTTGATTGTGCTGCAACTTATTAGTTGTTGTTATTTGTTTGACTAGACACAGTCATATATATACATATATATATCTGGCTGGGGGCATTATTATAATGTTGTTGTCATACGAATCGACGGAAGGCGAACAGTTGGCAGAGGGGGAATGTTATTTTGTAGCTGTTAGCCAGTTGGAAGCCGATGCTGTCTGTGGTGATAATGGGACAAATGTGAAGAGAAATAACCGGGGTTTAATCTTCCTCTCTCTGTGTGTGTGTGTGTGTGTTTTTATATATGTGTGTGTAAGTGTGTGTGTGTGAGTGTGTTTGTAATCATTTGTGCCCTTTTCTTGCCGTTGTCAACATAGCTGGCTTATGTGAGTCAGAATTATGTGACGATCGTCGGCCTTTTTGAGGTGCCATTCGAAAGAGGCTGCAACTGGCCATGCAACTGGCCACATGTTGTTGCAGCTTTAATAAAGACATCAGCCGCGTATAATTATGGATTTGTAGTAGCAGCCGCAGTCGCAGTCACAGTCACAGTCCACAGTTCCCGCATACAAGTTCCACTCAGAGTCCCCCAGTCCCTCGGACTCCATCCCATCCAATCTTTGCGTCTCTCACAAATGCAATTCGTTCAGCATCGTTTTTCAGTTGGCTTTTTTCCATAAGTCGTAGATTGGCATTATTGTCATGACTTTTGGCTTCGTTCCTCCAGCTGCTGCTGCACCACGGCTCCCACAGCTCCCACAGGTCCCACAGGTGCCCTCAGCAGGCCAGTTATCGCTTAATTCTATTGCATATCATATGGCATTCCATTTGCAGTTGTCGTCGCCTTTGATTTCCCCTACGCGCCAGATGCAAATGAGCCTACTTTCGGCTACTGCGTGACTCTTTAGAATATATTTATATTCATTTGTCGTGCAGTTAGTCCGCAGCTTTTAAACTGTAATTAAAGTTTTGTTTTGTATGCTATTTGAGAGATATGCATAGATATATTTATTTTACGGCCAGGCACAGTTTGAGTGCAGTGAAAGGAGGGCATCGAATGGGCAAACCAAATTGAGCCAATTTAGTCAATAATTTATATATAGACAACAGTTACCACTATTATTATTAAGTAGTATAAAGGTAATATATAATATACAAGTACAGAGTATATAGTATAGTGAATTAAAGATCTTTAATTAAGATCTTAAATATGCATACACCTTTATTTTGAAATAAACTTTTGACTTGTGCATAAGTTTTTAAATAATTTTAACCACCTTAAGGACTGGGAAGCATTTACAAAAAATTAAAAAAAAATTATAAATAATAAATTATAAATATATAAGTAAATAATAAAATAATTATTAATACATAATACATAAATTAAAAATTATATTTATATATAATCATAGCACAGTAAAAGCCAATTGGCTCGGGCGGGTTTCTTGATGGACAAACTCTCACTGCCTAACTCTTGCTCAACCAACTCTTGCTGACTAAACTCTCGCTGGCCGAACTCTCGTCTTACGAGCTTCCCCTGACGGAACCCCTGACCGAACTCTTGCTGGCTTAACTCTCGTTAGCCGAACACTTGCTGGCCTAACTCTCGCTGGCTAAATAATAAAGAAATTAATTTATTGTATAATTTATATAAATTCCAGCATTCGTTAAAAATCTTTTCTCTACTAAATTGATATTAAACTATTTCTATTAGTACGTTGAACATTTGTTTATTGAATCTTATAAAATTTTTAACTTGTATTATTTAATTTTATTATTATTTTGAAGAGTTTTAACTGCATTTCATCAAGCTAGAATGTGAAGAGTTGTTTTTCTATCTTTGCTAGCTTACTTTTAACCCCAATCTGCTTCACATATAGCTCATTTTACGATCTATGGAATTATAGAACAGTTCTATATGCTAATAATATTTATCTGTGTATTGATGCCACTTCAAGTGGCAATTGAACACAGTTCGCTAATATAATCTCATTTGGCTGTTCCCATGAATCGCGATCTGGGAACCCGTTCGCTGGCCAATAATCTCAGAGGCATTGACAATTTGCATTGACATGGCTGTCACAAATAGATGAAGCGAGTTTTGGGGGCAAAGCTGCTATCTAATAAACAGCAAACACCTCTTATCTCTCTGGCTGGCACATTGAAGATGACGATGAAGATGAAGATCCCCGTTGCGATCATTTGAAGTGGCTTGGCAACACGGTTTGTGCAACGATGTTGAAACATATCAAAATTAACAAATGTGCTTTAATCTCTGACAACAAATTTGAATTGTATTTTCTGTTGGAATGCTCTTTTTTTGACCCTGTACTGTCAATAAGTACAAAAGGGTCTATTAAATAAATGCAAATGAGAAATGAAGAAGGCGTGGTAGACTCTAAAATTAATATATTATATATTCCTAATCAGGACATCGAGCTGAGTGAATATAGACTTGGCGGTCTGTTTGTCGGCCTGTATGAGAACCTAGAACTCGGAGGATCTAGAGACACAATTTTTGGTATGTAGTTGTCCTATGCAGTTTCGAATTATTTTCAGATTTTTAATATCTGGCCCCTTTTCTTAGCAAACCGCAAAAACCCCTAGCAGCCTCGTAGATCTGCAGCTCTAACTTTCCGTAGCATATGTCATTCTTCATCAATGCTTTAAATTGCATTACGATCGGATAAGAAACAGCAAAGATATGCAAAAGAAAATTTGCTCGTTAGTGTATTATTGAAACACAAAGTACAGGGTCTGCTACTATCGGTTACGTACGACTGTAACCTTCCTTCCTACTGAACTGCTCCGTTTTGACTGGATTTTGGGTGAAATTCGTTCGTTTTGTTTCGAACACCCGCTGCTCGTCAGGTAAGTCTGGCAAGCTGGAAACTTGGGACTTGGGATCGGGAATGGGAATGGAAATGGGAATGGAAATGGGACTTGCCACTGCGTTGTCTCTGCTACCCGGTTAAATGCTGACCCGCTATGTTGATGTTGTTGGCATTGTTGAACAGGTCGATCGATCTATGACAGATGAGATCATGTTGACTTGCCACAAAAGGCAGGCAACAGGCACAACAACAGCACAGCAGCAGCAGCAGCAGCAGCAGCAGCAGCAACAAACAGAAGACTCAAAACTCTGGATCGCAGTTGATGGCGTGGCGTTCCAGGCTCGAGTCCTGTTGCTCTCGATGATGTATCGTTTTGGAGTCCCGACTACGCATCTCTCTCGCCCATTCTCCCATTTGGCTTCACGCCAGGCTGCGTTCGTCATCTCACGGCGCAAATTCTCATTCGAAGTGACATTTATGCCATGCTCTACACATTCCAGGCGATGTGATTTGACTGCCTGCAGCCGACAAGCCCGATACTTATATATACATATATATATGTAGATACTTATATGCATACGGATTTAGGCTTATACTCTGGGGTCTTACGCACACAATGGGCGTTTATTATTGTTGATTTGTGTATTATTTGTTGACAGTTTATTTGGCTTATCAATTGCTTTGAAGCGTTTTGTCAGCGCTGCCAGTGTTGCCGTTTTCGCTTTAATCCCACTGTTTGCTTCTAGAAATTAGCATTGCCAGCTGCACTGACAGAAATCACACGACGAATTATCAATTAATATTGTTACTATTGAAATCAAATTATATCAATGTTTTAAACCAACCAGAACAGTCAATTAAGCCTACCAATTTAAGATTTTATGCGATTGTGCTGTAAATTATAGTTATTTGTACTTGTAGCCTTATGAAAATATTTTTAGTAATACTTACTAAATCAATAGATTAAATTAAAATTTAGTTATTTGTACTTGTAGCCTTATGAAAGTGTTTTTAGTAATACTTACTAAATCAATAAATAATGCAAAATTATAAAATTATTCCTATAATTCCTTATTGCCAGCATTATTATTATCATTTCAATAAAATATGTAATTCCATAGTCTTCTATCAGTTTTATTTATTTCTACATAAAAGATCAACCTCTGAACGAAGTGTACTAAAGAAATATTTATTTCCTATTAGTTCAATTGTGGTTCATTTATTTATTTACATATTATTTATTATATATATTATTATATTATTATTTATTATTATATTGCATTACTAAATAAATTATACTATATTTGTTTTAAATATTTTTATGTTTTGATACAAACTTTCACTTAAACTTTTTTAGTTAACTATAATTTCTTGCAGTGTATGCACAATTTGCATTTGCTTAGCAGTTGGCAACTCACACAGCCACAGACGTTCACACAGACACACACACATGCAGTGGTACAATGGAAATCGAGTTCAAAGTGTGGACATTTCTCGTGCTGTGTTTAGTGAGCATTTGCCTCCCATTGTTGCTTCCGTTGCAGCAGCAGCAGCAGCAGCAGCAGCAGCAACAACAACTGGCAATGGAACTGCAACTGCAACTGAGCCTGATGCATGTGGCATGTCCCTGTCCATGTCCAGCTGATGTTGCTGTTGTGCTCACACACATCAGCAGCTCCGCCCATTTTGTGCGAGTTTCCGTCCCTCTCAGCGTTGCTTTTGGCCTTTTCTCCGCATCGGGGGAATGGCCAAGACTATGCCAATGGAAATGGCAATGGCAATGGCAGTGGCAACGGCAGTGGCTGTAATTGTGGGTCAGTTTGACGTATGCGCATTTCTTGTGTTCCGTTTGTTTTCCAAATCGTGTTGACAGCCAAGCAGAAAGAAGCAGAGAAGCCATCAATCAGCCCGAAGTTGCGGCAGTTTCCCCGTAACTCCCATGAATTTGTATGTGCCCCATGGGGAATTAACGGGGCGTGCAGTTTTACTTCTATATCTATTTTTTTTTTTTTTTTTTTCATTTTTATTTGTATTTTTTCTCAGTCATCTGGAGTAACCGCATTCGGCGTAATCAATTGTTGCTACCTTAATTCCACAGAGGCACGCGTGGCAACAATAGATGCTAACGGTTCTACAGCTGTCTCGCAATTGCCGTTGTCATTGTCTCTCCCTCTCTCTCTCTCTTTCTCTCTCTCTCTCTCTCTCTCTCTCTGTTTCCCTCTCTTTTGTGGCTGCTCAAGCGCAGGCTTTGCCCCAACATTGAGCTCTCCACAGCGCCATGAGTAATTACAATTTAATACAAAAACAATTCGGCAATAGCAGCAACAACAGCTGAATAACCAGTAAGAACGCAGCCGATCAGTCGGAGGCGCCCGATTGCAGCATTCCCTGTACTCGATAATTTAAAATCAATAAGAAAGCAGCTGATCAGTCGGACATGCGCAATTGTAGAATACCCTGCACCTTATATTTTAGATATATTTTTAAACCAGTAACGATGCAGACGATCAGTCGGAGGCATCCGATTGTAGACCTTCCTGAACCCTTTATTTTAAATACTTTTTTAAATCAATAAGAACGGACCCCATGAATCTGGCATCCTCGACCTGCACGCTATATTTTAAATATATTTTCAAGATGTTTATAAATGAATTTTTATAAAATATCATACAAAGCGCAGCAGACTGTGAGCAATGCAATATTGTTTCCTTAATAACTTTGATGTGAATTAACCAATTTTAATGCGCTTTTCAGTATATATAAATAGAATAGCTAAGACCCTATATTCTGAATAACAACCTTCTATGTTCAACATTACGCTTGTTATGCGGTTTCAGTAGATTGGGGCAAAAAGGGGGCGTGGCGAAACGTGGCCGCTGTAGCTGTTACTATTCCGAGATCTACACGCTCATCCAGGCAGACAAACATTATATTATATCGACTCAGCACATCGTCCCGATTAAAAATATATATGCTTTACCATATATATATTTCTCTATTGCACTAACTAAAAAACATCCTGACAAAGTTAATTACCCTGTATTTCCCATTTTTCAAAGGGTACAGGGTATAAAAATATAAAAATTTTAGGTACAGGGTATTCAAGAACAACTCAATAGACACACCAACACTCACAAACACTCACACACGCACACACACACTCGCACTCCTACTCCTCCCTACGTGTAGCAATTGGCGCGCCAAGCCGCTTTGATCACAACAACAATGCTTGCCACAACAAAACAACTTCGCTGGCTTTGTGCGCTGCTTGCCCCTGCCTCTGCGCCTGCCCCTGTGCCCACTCCCCGCTCCTGATCCACAGCAGCAGCATGAAGAAATGTGTGGAAAATAAGAAAAGAAATCCATCTTCTTGTATGTGTGTGTGTGTGTGAGAGTGTGTGTATTGGTGTGCGTATTGTATGCAGAGTTCCAGCTCCAGCTTCAGCTCCATTTAGTCACACAATGGCCGCCACTGCCGCGATCATCAGTTTGTTATACCCTGTATTTACACAGCTTTTTTGTCAGGCATATCTCTTATGCATAATTATGCTCTCTTATATGCAAATTTCACACATGAAAAGAAATGCAAAAAATCCAATTGTAAACAAAAAGCTCTTTGCACTTATCGATTCTATTTGCTATCGATCACTATGAAATAACACGGTTGCCACATTGGTGTTTTTGTGCGAAAATTGGTGCTTTGCTAACAGAATTGGTGTTTTTTTATTATTCGATTCCATTTATATAATTCCAATTGGCAACAGTGCGACTTGTGTTTGTTTAATCATTTGCAACTAAAATGAAGTTATTTGAAAATATTAAATATAAAATAGGATATCTATTATTCGAGCACACTTTATTGGGCTAATGCATGTCTTTTTTTGGAAGTAGCTCGCGCCGAGTGAAAAACCATTTCGTACTACTTGAATCATAGATTTGTAAACAAATACGGCCAAGCAGCGCTGCTCCCTCTGCCCGCTCTGCCCCTCTCCCCATCACCCCTCTCCCAGAGGAAACCCTGCGGTATTCGGCATTCAGCTTACAACTACAACAAATCTAGGGACGCTGTTTGTAATTGTGTTCCTATGGCATAATATCGCAAGTGTGTGGCGTTCCAGGCAATGATAATGGATGTACAAAAGTATGTATGAATGTATGAATGTACGTATGTATGTAGGTATCCATTCCTGTGGCACAGTAGAGCAAGAGAGGCAAAAAAATAAAAAGATCAAAAAACAATTTATTAATTTCAATTAATTAAGATTTTATTGTAAGCAAATAAATAATGGTAAAAATTATTACATAAATTTATTTGTATAATTGACTCTTTCTGGACCGCAAACAAAATATATATTTATTTATTATGCATATGGTTGCCTATTCTTAAACTTAAACAAACTACTTTATTTAGTTTACATAAATAAATATTTATTATTATTAAATAATTTAAATTGCACATGAATAATAAATGTATACCCATTTTGAACTAATGTTTATTAAATTCAAATAAAATATTTAATCAGTTCTACTTGCCCCACTGTAAGGCTGGCATGGTTTCCAAGTGCTTTGGCCCAAACAATTCAATAATACAATAACAACAATCATAATAATAACACAAAACACCAGCAACAGCGGCAACAATGAGTGTATTACAACAAAACAACAACTCAAAGTTAAAAAGCGCAACCACATGTAAGCATGTGTGTATGTGTGAGTGTGTGTGTGTGTGTGTGTGAATAAACACCCCCTCACACGCACACTGGTGCACACATCAATACTGGGGGCATATAAACATACATCATAACGCACCGACGCCGACGACTGACGAACGACGTCCAAACGACCTTATTCCACTCACAATCAGTCAAAATTGAAAATTTATTGAATAACGAACGAACTGAAAAAAAAACTTTAAATACCTCGCTGTGATGTGTGTGTGTGTGTGTGTGTGTGTGTGTGTATGTTTGTTAAGATCAACAAAGGATTTCTTACCAAAATAGCTCGTGTCAAAAGACTTTGATCCATTAATCAATATGCCGCAGCCGCCGTGTGCGAAGGTTTTGCCAGGTTGCCAGTTTGCTTGGCCCCCCTCCATTACCTCAGCTTCCCCGCTGGCCCCATCGACTGTTTGTTGTAAGTTTGTTTGATGATGAGTCGCAGACAAAGATCCCCAACTACAGCCGGTCCACGATTCCACCACAGCTACAAAAAGACCCAACTCTATAGGAATATTTACTTTACTGTTTTGTGTTTTGTTTTTTATTTATTTTTTGTTTTTTTTTTTTTTGTGTGCTCGGTCAAGATCATGATGAGGCTGTTATTTTGTTGTATTTTGGTTACTTGAGACACGGTAGGTATTCACCACGATGACGTTGAGGATGTCTGTGAGTCCCCTCTCCCTCCCCCCTCCGCACCCCCTTCGCCGGACGCCTATTGTTCCAGTAATGCTCGAAGAGCATGTGACATGTGTAAGTGATAGCGTTAATGCTGCTCTTAAGTAGTAATTACTACTTCAATTGGGCCTTTAACTTGATGACGGTGGAAAGTGGGCAATACTTATGGAGTGGAGTGGGCTGCACGCTCTAGGCATAGAAAACGCCTCGCGATGACTCAAAGCACTACAAAGGTATTTCAAAATGTTTTCATTTAGGTTAATTATAACAAAAAGTAGGTGGAGCTGCATTGCATAGGAAATTATGCTAGAAATACATTGTTTAATTTCGTTAAATTCCTTTTAAATGCTATATAATAATTTAAATTTAATTATCAAGTAAATAAAAAATGTAAATAACTGATCGTTTCGTATTTTCATTAAATAACATATTTATCATCCACTAAGTTTATGCGCTGAATTGCAAGAATTGCCGAATACATGAATTGCAAATATTTCAGTATTGGCGAATACCTGAGGCGAATACCTGAATTAATTAGAGCTGCCAGATTACCAACAGATATTCCGAATTCAGATATTTAGAAGATATTGTCATGGAAAATTTTATACAATATTCAAAAATTAAGATTTTATTTATTTTGATGTCGGCTTAGGCAAATCGGCGGAGGAATTTAAAATGCAGATTAAAATTAATCTTCAAATTAAAATTAAATATAAACCTGCGAAGGTAAAGTAAAGTTTAAAATGAAATGAATTTAAAAAAAGAAAATCTTAACATTTGCTGCATGGATTGAAAAACCTTAGTAATATCCAATCAGACCAAAGTTAGTGGTTAATTTAATAAAATATACAATTGAAATAAATAAATAAAATACATAAATAATTAATAAACTATATAGAGGGCTATTAATATTACTAAAAATAATATACATAAATAATAAATAAACTATATAGAAGGCTATTAATATTACTAAAAATTTAGAAACAATTCTATGTAGTTAGCGTCTTGACAGGTTCTTAAGTAGAAAGACGAAATGGAGAGAATCAGGAATACGATTTAGAGCTATTCAGTTCTATACTACAACTATTGGGTTTTCGAGCTCCTAAATTGGTGTTTATGCTCTGACTTTCGACTGCTATTCATAAGTAAAATGCCACGCATAAACGCAGCAAACGACCATTTCTAAAGCAGTAGATCTTAATTTGAGTTCATTGAACGCAGAATGAAGAGCTTTTTCTAGTAAATTTGAAAGTACTTCGCAGTCTGCATGCATAGATTGAGGTTGAGCTCGGTTCCCAGTAAGGACATTCTATACCGGCGCTTAGTGGGAGCTGCCACGCCCGCTTGTTGCATGCCCCTGTTGTTGTCGCTGCCCAGTCAAGTTGAACAAGCCAAAACAAAACCGGGGCAGGTACGTGTGAAGCAATAATTGCCCCCTAATCTCTGAGTTGCTCTGGCTTTTGTTTTCGATTTCGCTTTAGATTTACGTATGGAACTTTGGACCAAATGAGTAGAGCTTTTTGCTCTTATTGTTGTCATAATTATTGTTTAGTGGCGCATCCTGCGCTGCTGCTGCCACATCCCCAGCAACCTGTGTCCTGTGGCCGGATGGCCATGTCCCTTCCCCCCTGCCATCGCCTGCTGCTAAAATACAAATGTAGTACATAAATCGCGCGCACAAACGAATGGCTGGCGATTGGGATGCGGGATTAAAGAGCAAAGATATCGAATTACACACCTGACGACGTAACAGCGCACACTGGGCCAAATCCCACATTTATTTGCATAAAATAAAATATGAATAAAGCTAGAGAGCTGATAATGGTAGGCACAAAAGTATTTGCAAATAGAATTAGTGGAACAAATTCCAAGTGAATTGGACCACGGCCACTTATCATTAATTTTTGAAAGTGAACAGTTTTGACAATCTACTTTTCAAAATAGTATAGATCATCAAATCGATGAAAAAACATCGTCTTGTTATTATTTAAGAGATAAGAAATCGATTATATTGATATGTACAATCGATTATATTGATATGTACGCTTTTGGAAATGTAGTTAATAATACTGTGCCTCAATATTTAAGGGCATTAGAGAATTACGAATTCATGCAAAATTACGCAAAAATTTGTGTTAAAAACTATATACATAATAGTGTTATATGTTAAACTTTATACATAAACATAAATATTTTGAAATAATTACTTTTTGGTAGAAGTTTGTAGAATGTTAGTCTTAATCCATATACACGAACAACTTTTCTTAAAA
>JAWNNJ010001023.1:0-128543 GCA_035045125.1 Hypselothyrea guttata
AAAATTGTAAACTAATTTGTGGATTGCACTCGGCAGTATTTAATAATATTTGCAAATATTTAAATATAATTTTTTAACCTTTTTTTTACAATAATTTGTAATAGTTACTGATAATTACTGTTAATTACTAATAATTACTGACAATTTCTAATATTTTAATTAATTAATTAATTTTATTTTATGTATTCTATTTTTTTAAGCATTCGTTTATTTAATTACATGCCATTTTTCTCTGTGTACTAGTAGAAATCTCTTGTTTATTTCGCTCAAGCAGCTCGCTTTTATTCCGCATTTTGTACGCTTTTTTTCGACATTTTTTACGCTGTTTTTTTAACGAGTGACCTCTGTACAGTAGGCCCTCGCTGTTGACCCCCAGTGGACCTGAGGCAAGGGCACAATTCGGGTGGTTCAGGCGCTGTTTTCGGTGGTGCAGGCTGACAATGCAACTTCTGCTTGTTTTCGGATGACAATTTATGATGTTAGCTTGGACAAGAGCCGAAGGGGAGGGCGGTTTAATGTTGTTTCTGCAGATGTACGGCGTTATTAAAAAACAACAATCATAGGGAAATGACAAAAAGTAAATAAATAAACAAAGTTTTTAAATTTACAAGCTAATAAAAAGAGCAAAAAATATTATTTACTGTTATTTTAAATAAAATTTTAAAAGCGACAAAAAGCCTGCTAGAGGTTTCTATTGAGTATTCTTTTACTTTAATCACTGTTTTTTTTATGAAAATGTAGCGCCATCAGCTGCCTTATCAGAACTGCGATAAGCCGCAATCAGGCTGGCAATTATTTGACATTTAATTTTGAAACACCCCGGGTGAAAATTGCAGATGGAATGACAAAATCCGCAACAAAAGAAACTGAAAATGAGACAATCAACACGCACCACAGGATACCTGCACCATAAAAAACTCTCATAAAAAACTAAAGCAAGGGATTAAAAGAGGGTAGACTGTGATTCGATCTATCATATAAAAAACAGCCAAGAAATTTAGCCAAAATTAATCGTTTACACGTGCAATGAAATCGAAATTCGATTCGATTGACGCACTCGAAAAAAACAAAAAAATATTGAAACTGTCAAGTTGATTAGAAATTGAAAGTGCACCACTTAATGATGATGATGATGATGATGATGATGGCAATGACTGACTGATTGAATGACTGAATGTTTGAATGACTGAATGTTTTGGCTGAGGACACTTGATATGTCCATCAAGCCAGCTTTTATTTTTGATGTCTGTGATGGCAGTAAATTTGTTCAACTCTCAGCCGTTTAATGAGCACAAAAGAAAGTTTCGCTTCCACATGAAATTGTACAGTGAATTCGGTAAATTTATGCTTAATCGACAGCTTTGATTATGTCATAACGAGGCTTATTTTGTTCAGCCAAGGAGCAGAGTTTGAATAACAAAGTTTTCCGTACAAGTCAGCAAAAGTATGGTCTAATTAAAGATACTTCGAGTTTAGTTATGAGTTGAGCATACGAAAGTTTTCGATAGCAATTATTGGTTCTTATTTCGATTATATGAACTGATTGACTCGAAGAACTTTTGCTCAGTTCTTGTTTATCTTTTTTGAGTGATAATGTTTTTTTAGAAAGTAATTTTTCTAAATAATAAGTTCACTCTTTCAAGCAGAACATCGTTATGATCTGAAAAATTGGTAAGATTACTTTCAGTCAACCTATCATTAGTTTATGATATTGCAGTATTTATCAATATGAAAATCGTATCTTTAGAAACTGTTTTATAAACTTCAGCTCACTCGTTCAAGAACTTCGTTATAATGTGGATGAACTTTTGTTGAAATATCTTTAGAAATCGCCTAAGTTTTTATTTTCAATATCAAATTAAAGCAGCAAATTCTATCTTTAGAAACTGTTTTATTCAAAATTTTTAATCGCCAGTTCAATCTATTAAGCTAGAACATCGTTAAATTCTGGGAAAATGCTACGATTAACCTCTGATAAAAAAATATCTTTAGAAACCGCTTAAGTATATATTTTTAATACCGAATTCAAGCCACAAATTCTATCTTTAGAAACGGTTTTATATAAATTTATAGCCGTTAGTTCACTCTTTCTAGCAGAACATCGTTATAGCATGGAAAATTGCTACGATTAAATTGAGTTAAAATATCTTTAGAAAGCGCTTAAATTTATATTTTCAATATCAAATTCAAGCAACAAATTCTAGCTTTGTTTTATTCAAAATTTTTAACCGGCAGTTCATTCTATTAAGCTAGAACATCGTTATAGTATGGCAAATTGCTTCTAATTATTTATGTTAAAATATCTTTAAAAATCGCTAAAGTTTATATTTTTTTAAAACCGAATTTAAGCAGAAAATGGTATATTTAAAAACAGTATTATTCAAATTTATTACCGTCATTTCACTCATTTCAAGTCAGATATCTTTATTATTTAAATTCCTGCGATTAGTTTCAGTTGCTGTTTGCAATTACAGATATTATTTTTTTTTACCATAAACTCAACCCTTTTTGAAGCCAGCAGCTCATAACCTTGGGCGTTTTGGGCATGGCGTGCAAATCCTGACAATTATGCGGGTTTTTAAAATGATTGCTAACCCGACGCCTGGTCTGCCCTGCCTCTGCCCTCTGGCTATTTGCCTAACTCTTCTCCTCTTCTCCTCTCTTAGCATATTAAAAACGCAATTGCCAGCTATACATTACGTTTTCACGGCTCAGCTAAGCGGGCCACACCTTGTGCCTGGATGCTGTAGCTTCTCCACATACGCATCCTCACCAACATCATTCCCATCTCCATCATCATTCCCATCCTCATCATCATCTGCCCACTGTGAGTCAGCAGGAGCCTCGAGGCAGGACCTCTGGACGGGCGGGCAGTCGAGGCGAGTCGCCTGGTCGCGGGTCCAGCCTCTAAATGCAATCAACCACTTCAAAAACAACAAAAAAGAAACGATTTTTTTCATCTGAAACAAAAAACCAGCAGCATTTCCAAGTGCTGCTAAGTACATATATGATGTGATGTTGTGTGATGTGACGTGATGTATGTGTCTCTACAATTGCTACACTGTTTTGCAGGGTATTTACAAGTAGTTTGACTATCCAATTAAAGCCATTAAAGCAGAGATTAACTTAAATATAAAGAACGCCGATCAAGTTTATTTTAAAATTTGGATATAATTTTTCCTTTTTTTGTAGATCGATTAAAACAGCCTAACAAACGAAATATTTAAAATAGAAGGTTGTTATTCAGAATATATATTCTATACATTTATATTTAACTAATTTGAAATGCACATTGAAATCGGGTAATAAACACAGAAGATATTAAATAAGCAATATTGCAGGTTTTGCCTTGTTTTCTCCTGGTAGTTCGGCCAAAAAATGATGGTACCCACAAAAAACTAAGAAGAAGCATTGCTTATGCGCTTTTTATGACAATTTTAAATTATATTCAAAATGTACTGTACAGGGTATTCTACAGTCGGGTCCTTCCGGCTGATCGGCTCCATTTCTACAGTATTAATTTGTTTATAGAAGTAAAATATGTGATTTGCCAAAAATACCTTTAGATATTATTGCCTCTTTAATTCTGCTACTTTCTAGAGAATACTACTTTTTATAGGGTATCTGTTGTTCGTTGTTTTCTGGCTGTTTCCGCTTGCAACTCTTTGGTCTCAAGTGCAGGCGACAGCCACTTGAGCACAGTGGGCTGAGGATCTGTCGAGCGGGAGGAAAAACGGGCGGGCTTGGACTCGGCGGTTTGTTAGGGTGCTGGGGTGGTTGGGTGGTTGGGTGGTTGGCAACCCTTTACCCTTGGGCAGAGCATCCTGCTTTTTTCATTGTAATTTATGCAAATTAAAGCGCACTCCATTTCGCGCCATTGGAAATATTTCCGTTTATTTTCGTTGGGTTTTCTGTTGCTTTGATTTGTTGTTTGTTTGCTGCGCAGGCGCAACTCGCGAGCTGTGTTGCAGTTGTTGCAGCGACAACAATTGTTAATTGTTTCGTTGCTTTTGTTGTTAGTTTTCGAGTGCGCCTGGCAACCATAAATTGCCGTTAATTGACGGCTGCCATAAATGCCGCATGCCGCATGCCGCTTCCAAAAGGCCTCTAAATATTTTGCCAGCCTTATCAATAGATCTTGGCTGTATCTCTTAAATATATATATCTCTTGAGCTGTCAAAATATGACAGAAATTTGTGTTGGAAAACATAGAAAATATCTAGGGTTCAAGTAAAGATTTCAGCGCATAAAAAGCAAGACACTGAGAAAAAAATTGGCATACAATTCAGTGCGATTTTTAGAGTTACAAAATATAGAGAGATTGCAAAATTTGTGAAATTATTCTGAAAGTATTTATTGTAACAATTATTTTGTATGATTTGGTTTTAAAATTTTTTAGACTCTGTATTTTAAAAAAATAAAAGGGTCTACTAATTTAGTGCAAATGACAGCTGTGTGTAACAGGCAGAAGGAAGCGTGGTAGACCCCACAAACTATATATATTCTGACTCAGGACGACGAGCTGAGTTGATATAGCCATGTCCGTCTGTCCGTCTGTCCGTCTGTCCGTCTGTCCGTCTGTCTGTCTGTTGTCCGTATGAACACCTAGATCTCAGCAACTACAAGAGCTAGAGACACCATTTTCGGTATGTAGGTTCTTCTATGCTGTACGCTGATCAAGTTTGTTTTAGATTTTTGATATCGCTCCCCATTCACCCACTAACCGCGAGCAGCCAACGATATCTTGGAAACTAGAAGAGCTAGCAACACAATTTTTTGGGGTATTTAGGTTCTCCTATGCAACAGTTACATAAAATATGTTTAAGTTTTTTGATAACTCTTCACATTGGACCGCTAATTGAAAAAGAATTTAGCAACAGTTTTCGGTTTTAAAGCTATAGTTTTAATGGTAAATATACGGGATTTGGCATGCACGTAGTCTATGGCCTTCTCCATCAATGCTGTGCATTGCATTACGATCGGATAAAAAGCAGCGAAGAAATCACAAAATACAGGGTCTACTACAGTCGGTTACGTCCGACTGTAGCTCCGTCCATACTGGTTATATATTTTATAATCAAAATTTTTTATTAATAAATAATGGACATTATTTTTTATTTTATTGTGTACAAATTTGTTTAAATATTATTATTTTTTTGCTCAAATTTTTAAAACCCCAAGATAAACTTTTTTAAGTTGATTTATATTTAGAATATCGAATTCAGAGATGAATTACTTCAATTTTTTTTTTTTGAAATTTCTAATATACCTGCTATTATTTTTTCAGTGTAAAAATTCCTTTATTATCGAATGCCTCATTATAAACTTGGTTTTTAATCTCTAAAGCCACTTGAAGGGAAACTGCCTGCACTACGGGTCAAAATGTTTCAATTTTGAGCGCAGATTTTAGCACGGATGCAGCCGTAACTCCCATTCTCCTCCCCTCCCCTCTCCCTGCTCTGCTCTTTCCACTATTTGTTGTTGTTGTGCTTAAAACGTTTTTAATGTGAAAATGTCACAAAATATCAGAGATACGAACTGAGCGAGAGAAACGGGTTCAGGCTCGAATTTGAATGACAATCGAGCAGGGGCTGCAGCATCAAAATCAAAATCAGAATACAAAAAAAAAACTAGGAAATCCTTTGGCTGTTGATGAGCTTGTAATGCGCTGGGATGTGCAAGGGGAGGGGGTTGATATATATAGAGTATATAGCGCCTGATGCAGCTGTCCATTTGCCCATTGTTGTTGCGTATTTGGCCTCTCTGAGGTTTTTTGGGCTGTCCATGGCGCTGATCTGATCTCTCAACTAGCGCAGCGGGGCGTGTCCATTTTGGTTGCTCACTTTTTTCTTCTAGGTTCTCCGGCTTTTTCTTTTTTTCTTTTTTTTTTGTATTTTGGCTTAAGCTGACGTTTTCAATATGCAATTTTGCATGCCACATTTAACAATTTAAGCAAGTTATTAAACACAGCGAAAGGGGGAAAAGCTGAAGTACTAAAGAAGGGGTATAGGAATGAAAAGAAAGGAAGGTAGGTTTTTATATTATATTATAATTTTATTTTATACATAAAATATATTATTTTTTATAGTAAAATAAATATAATAAAATTACAAATTAATGCTGTTTGTCCATTGCTCAATTTTAGCGTTTTTTCTTAGGGAAATTTCACTGAAGTAAGGGTATGGGAAAAGGATAGCAAGGATGGTATTTTATTATATTTTATTTTAATTTTAAATATAAAATTTAATATATTATTTTTTATGGTTAAATAAATATAATAAAATTACAAATTAATGCTATTTCTACACTGCTCAATTTTAGCGTTTTTTCTTAGGAAAATTTTTGTTATTTGTCTCTCTATAAAAATATATTCTTGTGGTTAAATCAATGCCCGTCTTTACTTAGTTTTAGCCCTTTTTTTTGCCACCGCTTAACACTTATCAGCGGCGTTTACTGCCACTCCCCTTCCACATTCTAACTCATTCGCTTTTATCTTAATTGCAAAAAAAAAATCAGCTGTCTGAAAGCGGAGCAATTTGCC
The DNA here is from genome assembly GCA_035045125.1 of Hypselothyrea guttata. Taxonomy (NCBI): domain Eukaryota; kingdom Metazoa; phylum Arthropoda; class Insecta; order Diptera; family Drosophilidae; genus Hypselothyrea; species Hypselothyrea guttata. Next base: position 6,542 of record JAWNNJ010001023.1, read on the forward strand.
AGGCGGAAATGCGACAAACCAAGTTGTCGTCCTTAGCTGCAATTGCACTGGACGTTAAGCAGGGGGCAAGCGAAAGCTGAGGGGGTGAGGAGGGGGTAGAGATGCCGTGGGGCATGTGGCATGTGGCAAAAGCTTCAAGTGTTGCAGTTGCCGGCAGTCAACAGCGTAAATAGAGGGGGAGTGAAGAGAGGCATGGAGAGAGAAGACAGTGGAAGAGGAAGAGGCGGGCAGCGAGGGAGCTGAGGAGCTGTTAGAAGTATGGAGCACAATATAAACTCATCCATACACATACACCCCACACACACACACACACACACACATACGCTGCTTTGTGTGTGTATGTGTGCCTACTGCATACTGGCCTGTCACCTGCAGCAATGCTCCCGCACAGTGGGCGTGCTGCAGTAAATACACAGCAAAAAATACGTGCAAAATATAGCGAATTTTGGGGAAATTATTACATTAAATACCCTGCAAAAATATATCGAAATCATATCGATTTTAAGGAAATTATTACAGTTAAAACCCTGGAAAAATATATCTAAAACATGGCAAATTTTATAGTAATAATTTAACAAAAAATACGTGGAAAATATATCGAATTTTAGGGAAATTATTACAGTAAATACCCTGTAAAAATATATCGAAATCATAGCGATTTTAGAGAAATTATTACAGTAAATACCCTGCAAAAATATATCGAAAACATGGCAAATTATAAAGTAATAATTTAATGGTATTATTATCATCACTTAATTTTCTTTCTTAATTGAATCTCTTTAATAATCCATATTTAAAATGCAAAAAGCAAATTCAATTTGAAACATTTTTAAACTAATTTTGATTGATTTTTAGTATATTTAATTTTTCTACATTTATATGAGCAATAACTTAAATTTTGCCCACTGTGCTTGGAGCTTAGCCTCGTGCCCGACACATTTTAATTTTCTCAACTGCTGGGCGTGGTTCTGGGCGGCGCTTTTGAGCCTGCCAAGTGCAATTACACTAAACTGCAAAGAATGATAATAAACATAAAAATTAAAACAGGGCAACAAAATACTCTATAATCATTATTGCATCCATGCGGGAAATCTCTGGAAAATTGCTGAGAGCTAATGCTTTGCAAAATGAAAACAAAAACAGCAATGGAAATGGAAATAGAAGCAAAACAACAATTGAAACGTAATCAAAAATAAATACACGGGCGAAAGTACAAATGATCATCAAGAACAACAATAACAAGAGCGGAGCCAAAGAGAAACAACTGCAACAATGCTTAAATCAACAAAGTTGCAGTTGCTGCAATAAACACAAAAGAAAACAGAAAACAGAAATCGAAAAACAAAAAACGGAAAATAGAAAAACGTAAAAAATTGAAAAACATGCAATTGTTGTTGATGTTGTTGCTTCGGTATTTTCTCCGCGCGTGGCAAAATCGAAAATGCATCAGAAATTCTAAACGAGCCACGAGCCACAACTTGTCCGTGTCCCAAGTGTCCACTAAGCGGAACAGTCGTACGCTATCGACAGCAGACGGCGAGTTTTTATAACTTTTCATATATATTTTAGTTCTAGCTTTTTATTAGGATTTTTTCTATAGACGAAACTATAAAATATTCTGGTTTGAGAATATGATTTTTTTTTTTATAATTTCAGCGTTTTAATATTATTTTTCCTATTTTTAAATTTTTTATAGAATTTTTCTTATAAACGGAACAGTTATGGGCCATCAAGAGCAGAAGATTCGGGGCCTTTGATATTTAATATACTACTAGAATTTTTAATAGAATTTTAATACAGACGGGACAATCGTACGAAATCGGAAGCAGTAGATTCGGGGTAGAGCCTTTGACCTTTAATATAATAACTCTAGCTTTTTTAATAGAATAGAATTTTTCCTATAGACGGAACAGTCGTAGGCAATCGACAGCAGAAGATTTAGGGCCTTTAATTTTTAATATATTCCCCATATTTTTAATAGAATTTTTTCTAGAGGCGGAACAGTCGTAGACAATCGACAGAAAAAGATTTGGGGCTGAGACTTTGACTTTCCAATATAATAATTGGGGCGTTTTTGATAGAATTTTAGATTGTTCCAGTCGTAGGCAATCGACAGCAGAATATTCGGGGCCTTTAATTTTTCATATACCCTCGTATTTTTAATATAATTTGTCCAACAATAATTCCAACGTTTTTAATAAAAATTTTCCTATAGACGGAACAGTCGTAGGCAATCGACAGCAGATGGAGAATTATATAATTCTAGCCTTTTCTTGTACTATAAACTAAGAACGCTTTCTACTCGCCTGCAGCTTGTTGCTGCTGCACAAACTGCATATACCCTGTATATTTTTTAAGTACAGGTATACACTGCAAACGCAAAACTCAACTCAGTCATCATATTTGCTTATATTGCTCCCCCTTTCTCTCCCTCTTTCTCTCTCCTTGCTCGCTATTTGCCTTGTCCTGACTGGGAATGCGCTTGCTTTTAGCTACTGCCTTTGGCTATATATAGCCAGAGCTAGCGAGAATTCTAGCTATAGCTATGGCTATAGCTAGAACTGAAGAGCAGTTGCCAGTTGAGTTTTGTGCTCTGTTTGCCTGCCTGGGGCTGTGTGCAGGCGCAGCTCTTGCGTGTTGCTTTTCTGGTTAGCTGAACTGTTGTTTTGCCATTGTATACTAACTGCTTTGACAGCAGCAGGGGGAAGAGAAAGGGAAGAGAAGAGGAGGAGTAGGGAGAGAAGTGGGTTTAGCTATTGCAATTCCCATTCTCAAGTTGCATTGCATTCAATTTTCTAGTTTTATGCGTGCAGCTACTTAGCAGCTAAGGAGGCAAAACCTCAAGAGAACTAACAACAATAACAACTTAACAACAACTTCAAAAACAACAACAACAATATAACAATAACAACAACTATTATGTTTACTGATTGAAAATTAAATTGATTTCCCACTGACAGCAGGCGAATCGATTGCACTCTGGCTCTGTTGCCTTAAGCTGGAAAATTCAATACAATTTAACTGAAACTTAACACAAACTTGCCTAATTTAAAAATTTAATTAATGTTTTGTATATATTTTTTAACGAAAATTTAAATAAAGTACTAAATAAACTTTACATCGAAAATACTCTGATTGGAAATTTAAATAAAGTTCTGAATACACTTTACAGCTCATCTACTTCTCTAGTTAATCTAGCTTTCCTAAAAAATTTAAGCATGAATTAATTTTTTCTGAATGTTAGAACGTTTGAAATTTTATGTATAAACATTAAATATTTTGTATATTTTTTTTACTGTTTTGAAGTTTAAATACAGTACTCTATATATTCTGCAAATCATACATTTCTTCTATTAATTTAGCTTTTCTAGAAAAATTAATTCAATACTGCTGAATTTCAGAAAGTTCGGATTTTTTTTTTAAGCATAAATTAATTTTTTCTATATGTGAGAGCGTTCGAAATTTAATGTACAAACATTAAATATTTTGTATAATTTTATTAATTGGAAATTTAAATATAGAACTGTGTATATTCTGCAGAACATACAGTTCTATAGTTAATCTAGCTTTCAAAGAAAATTTCATTCAATATTGCTGAAATTTAGAAAATTTTGATTTTCTTGCATTTGAAAATTTGTTGTATTACTTTTTCTATATTTTCTTAAAAATTCAATTTAAATTAAATTAAACAGAAATGCAATTTGATGAATAATTTTAAGTTTCGTAATTTATTTTATGTATATAAATATTTTTTATAAATCCAAACAAAGCCATAATAAATGCTCGTAGTTAAACTACCTTTTCTGTCAGGTTTCCTTATCAGTTTGCCGCATTCAAGAGCAATTTGCTGCATTTCTCTGGCAATTTGCTGCTCATCTAAATGACAATTTATATATAGATATATAGATAAACATGGCAGTTCTGTCTTCCTGCACAATCGATAAGTATTTTGTGCTGTCCGAGTGTGAAAATACAGACAAATAACCGCAGAGCCAGACAGAATGCCAGCATGAATCACAGACTACATGGCACATTGCCGACCTCAGACTAAACAAGATTCAGATATTTCCATTGAGATGCCGGTGCAGCAAAACAATTTGCAATTAAGACAAATTGCAGTGTGATTAGAATAATAAGAGAATGTTATTTTCCAATACAAGATGAGCAAAAGACAGTTGGATATTTTGCATATTTTGCAAACAGCTTAAAGGCATAAATATGCAGAGTTATTAAATCTAAATAAATTTTAAGTGTAAGTCAAACTATCAAAAATGTCGAATATAAAATGCAAATAAAACATCTACAGTCGGACGCAACTGACAGTGGAAAAGCCAAGACTACAACGACTTAGTTTGCATTTATCTGCTTAAGAGAAATAAAATCTGAAAAAATAGTATCTGGAAAAATTAAATTTCTGAACGAAAATCCTTGTAATTGTCTAAAATATTAAAAAGTAACAGTCGGAAGCAACCGAGAGACCTTTGGTTCAAAGGATTTAGTTCTCCATTCTACATCGTAAAACATGTCGTTCTCATAATTGATTTTTACATTCAAAAGGGTCTTGAATAAACTAATTTTAATATAAATGTATATAAATAAATATCAATAAAATGTTCTTATAGTTATAGGTATATGAAACATAAATAGTCGAAAGCAATCGCCAGTAAAAGACATTGGTTCCAAGAATTCAGTTCTGAGTTCCAGGGCAGGCACTTCTTATGCTAGTTAGTTTCTACATTCAAAAGAATTTTGATAAGACAAATATCAAATATACAATTTTTTTTTAGATATATTAAATATAAATAGTCGCAAACAACCGACAGTAGAAGACTCTTTCGAAGGATTTATTCGGTTGTTTTGCCTATTTTCAAGCAGTTTAAATTTAATATATTTAAGAGTCTTAGAAATTAAATCTCTAAACATATAATAAATGACGAAAATCCTTAGAGTATGCTTAGTGTATAGAGCAGTTTTGTTGCCTATTCTTACTCTGTCTAAACCATTTGCATACAACTTAGTTGATAACTGAAATTCCTGCAAGTCTCAGCTGCCAGACATGCCCCAGGCTTAGAAGGGCTAAGCCCATAATCAAATTACAAACCTAATACCAACTATTAAGCCCTGCTACACACTTCATAAATGCAACTGTTACGGCAGAGTTGATTTATGCGTCTCTGCATGTCTATCACTCCATATCCCCTCTCTGCTCTACTGCAATTACAGCTTCAGCTTCAGCTTGAGCATATGCAAATGACGGATGAGTTCATGTAACTGTCCCCAGCTGTCTAGCCTCTAAGCCTTTTACCCCTTTTACCCCCTTGAAGGGTGGTTTTAATCAATGCAACACTGTGGAAAAAAATGCTACAATTTTCAATGGATTTTTTCACATAATTTTTATTTGTTTTTCTAGCTGATAACAAAAGTGACACAAAAAACTCTCTCCCTCCCTCGGTTCATTAAATATGCAAATGATGTAAAAACCACTTGAATGTGTAAACATTTTTCGATAACGATAAATGCTGTGAGGCAACTGTACTTGCTCAAACTGCTGCTGTATAATTGCGCTTAGCACGTAAATCCCATTATCCACTTCACAATTGAACCGAAAAGTTGCACCGCCTTTTGTTTTAATTCAATTTTCAATTTTCCCCTCGCTCTCATCAGGTTTTCCTGCTGTCGACTGCTGACCGCTGGTCACACGTCAAATGGGAAAGGACAAGCCAATGAGCTAGAAACCGGTCAGTTGTAGGGTGCTCTATGATATGCTACCTCTTATCTGCCCCGAGGGACTTCGATCTAGACGTCTGCGCAATTGTTAATTGTGGAATATCCCAAATGGTTCCGGCAACAGTTTTTTGATTGACATTATCGCGTGGGTGCGATATGGCAACACTGGCCGCTGACTGACGGGCTGTCCGACAACTGTCATAGCTTCCATTTCCGAGAACCGTTAATTTACACACAAGCGTGGTTAACAGACAACGCCCCTAGACGTCTAGGGGGAACATTAGGGGTAGCTACCCCTAACTTCTGACTTGGAACTTCGGTAAAAATTTGCCTAGGGAAAAACCCTTTTGTTTAGTTGCACTGCAATTTTGCAATTTTCACAATTTTGCACGCATTCTGAAAATTATAATTAAATTAAATTATATTTGGCACGTTCCGACCTTATAGAGAAGGTGCCTCTCTTTGTATGATCTTCTATTGTTTACCTTTCTGCACGGCTTGCGAATGTTTTGTCATAAATTTGCATGCCACAATGCCGATCTCAATAAATTTTCACCCCAACCTTTGCCATTTTTCCGCATATTTCCACACTGAGCTAATAAATAGTTTTTCTTTTATTCAAGAAATGCCTGTCATAATTTTTTTGCCATCATAATTTTCGCATTTTAGTACGGGGCGTGGCCGGGTTTTTATATTACCCAGGCAGGGGGTAAATGAGCAGCTGCAGATTTTATTTTTTCAGATTTTTTACTGCAGTTATACCTAATTAGGCTAAGGGGTATTGCTAAGAGCACTCACGACTGCAGTATGCTTTTGTAAAGTTTTTAAATAGAGTTATGATTTGAATATGTTCATGTTAAAGTATTAGCCTAAATTAATTCAATTACATTTAAATCTGTATGATATAATCTTAAGTCACAAATTTTGAAATTTACCGAAACTAAATAAAATAAATTAAATTCATTTTAATGCATGAGGAAATCCTAATCTTAATTATACAAATTTATAATAATACATATGTCATAAGGAACAAATCTGTAAAAAGTGATATTTATTTCAATGCATTCCGTTTAAATTTAAATTTAACAAATAGAGAAATCGACTAGATTTATAATTAAAATTTATATTAAATTTTCTAAATAATTTCTTGAATAGTTAAATAACATAATAATGATAAAGATATTTGTCTTAAATATTATTTATGCTGAATCTATATTATTTGCCAATTTCATAACTGCACGTTGCGTCGGACTGCAGCATAAATAATTTCTTGAATAGTTTAATAAAATAATATGGATAAAGATATTTTTCTTAAATATTATTTATACTGAATCTATATTATTTGCCAATTTCATAACTGCACGTTGCATTCGACTATAGCACTCCTCTCTGCATATCCTCCATTTTGTAGCTCTTATTTAACGTATTAGCTACTAATATGTAAACTTAAATTTAAACGCCTGATTTGAGCAGCTAAATTTGTAATTTCGGCACACTTATTTAATGGTTTTTCTGAATAGAAATTGTTTTGGCTTTTATGCTGACCGCAAAAGGCGAACTAACAAATTCAAAACACTTCATTAACTAAATGCTTTAGACAAAAGACGCTGAAGATATTTGATTATATAAAGACGTCCCAGTTTTAGTTCAAGATTTTACATTTGAAAACCCGAATTAGTTTATCGACGCATTTCGCTTTACATCAAAGCATTTCTTTGATGGTAATGATGATGATGATGTGTGGGTTGCTGGACGGAAGTTATTCATCTGGGCCTGGCCACACTGGCTAACTGTAGCTTCATGGTAGCTGTTCCATAAATTTTCAAATTAAACGCCAAAAAGACGCGAAGACACTTGGAAGCGACATTTATGGACCACAAATGTCGCAGGTTATTCCCGGGCTTACTCAGCCATTTGATGTGAATCCATTCGTTTTGATTCGTTACGGTTTCACATAAATATTCAAGCCGAATGCAAAAGCGAAGAGGAAAAAATTTGTTTATTTATGCCGCATATATAACCATTATAATCAAATTAATACACTCACTAAGTGCAATCAAAATAACATAAATAACTTGGCGACCACCACAAAAAAGAGGAGAGTTATGTGATTATAATTTAGACTTGGCCATGCTCAAGTGGGGCGTATTGGTTAGGAGATGCGATAGGCACTATGACGAAATATTGGATGAACTATTGGGAGAAGATGAAGAGCTTGAAGTGGGATTCCCCATGAAAATATGTGGAAATGTCAAGATAAAAGCACGAAAATAAAAAAAGATTTTTAAGAAGAATTTTTTAAAGACTTTTTAAATTTTTTAAAAATACATAAGATATGAATAAATAAATTGTATATATAAATTAAATTTTAATTCATTGAATACCATATTTTCGTAGAGCTTACATGTAGTATGACTAACAGATTCGATCTAAATTAAATACAAATTATAGACTTCAAAACTATTAAGTCAATTATTATACGCTTGCAGCTATACTAAATATAACAGTCAGAAAGAGTGAGAGAGAGAGAGAGAGCTTGTAATAAATTGGTTTATTTACTGACATAATTAATTATGCAAATAAAAATAAATCAATTAATCTTTGAAACTTCCCTCTGGCCACAAAGCCGAATAAAGTCTTGATTAGGGTTTAATAAAGTTGCCTAAAGAGATCAACGACTACAAATTGAAAATTAAAAGCGTTATAAGCCAGAAGATCCAAACATAAATATTTATATACTATATCTTTGGGAGAGTTATGTATACTAATTAATATACAAAGCTTTTCCCGAAAATTGTGGCATGCTTCAGCGAACTTTGTTAACGACTTCCCATGTGCATAACACGGCGGAGACTAAACATCTTGGGAATATAATGCAAAGAGAGTGAGAGTAATGTGTATAATTAAGAGAGAGAGAGCTCAAGGTGGCAGTACACTGGCAGAAATCCCAAGTAATTTTTAATTTTCATTAAATTTTAATTTAATTTTCAATTTCTTCAAGTACAATTTAAAATTGAAATTGGGTTTAAAATGCAAAACAATGAGCTAAAGTTGGCTCTACATTGCCAGTTATTTTAATTTAATTTATTTAATAAATTATTTAGATTTCTGAATATTTTTTATAAAATTTTTTAAGCATTTTCTAATACAAATTTGAGTTGAAAACAAATGAAATTAAAAGCTTAGGCTGCAGCTGAGTTTAATGTTTTATGTTTAAGATTTTACGATTTAATTTTTTAATTTCTTCAAATACAATTTAAAGTTGAAATTAGGTTCAAAATGCAAAACTTACTACGAGAAAAAGCTAAAGTTGGCTCTACACTGACAGAAATTTTTATGTAATTTATTTAATAAATTGTTAGATTTTTAAAATATTCTTTACACAACTTTTAAAGTAATTTCTAATGCAAATTTGAGCTGAAAACACGAATTAAAACTTAGGCTGCAGCTGAGTTTAATGTTTTAAGTCATGGCGACAGTTTTATGGCCAAATCGTTTGGGATTTGGCGTGTTAAATGGCCTCAACTGCTGATTTAGCGGATTTATTTGCGTTGAACACTTGAGTCTGCCGTTTTATAGGTAATCCGAGCTTCTGTCTGGCTTAACTTGTCTCTGGCCTATCATTTCGCTTTGATTTCGTTTTCAATTTTTATGACGCGTGCGGCAAAATTTCCAGTCGACAACAGCAAAAACAACAACAACAAGAGTGGCAACAACAGCAACAAAAACAATAACGGGAACTACCTCAGCTGCTACCTCATTCCCCCCCTTTCTCTATCGCTGTCTTGGCCAAAGTCTCAGCTGATCAGCATCACGGCCCACGCACAACAGGAAGCCTTTTTGGCCATTGGCAGTTTGTTTTTAACTTTTTTGCTTGGCTGATTTTATTTTGCCATCGTTTGCAACTGCAACATGTTAACTGTTGTTGTTAGTGCCTGCATTTTGGCAGCAATTAATCGGCATTAAAATTTATAACGCCTGCATAATTAATGGTCTGCTAATATGCCATAAAATTAGTCTGGCCAGCAGCGTTCAATTAAGGATTTGTTTGTGCCACACACATACTCTGCCACACAACAACCGTATTTCCCACTTTCCATATGTGTGTGCGTGGGACTTCCCCGTTAGCATAAATCAAAATGCTTATCACGCACTTATGACGCCCACCAGAAAGATAACAACTTAGTGCTAGGCTCAACAAGCCTGACTCAGCTACAGCTTCAACTAGAGATGCTCGCGTGACGCGTTAAAAAATCTAAAAAAATAACTGTATTTTTGTCTAAAAAAATTGTGCCTTAAAATCGTAAGAATTGATGCGTAATGATGTAAAAAAGCCAAATATGACAGCATTTGGTCGAAAAATCTAGATGTTAGGGTTAATTTTAGTATTATAGGGGGATTATCACTTCTTTAACGAAAAAAAAATTTTTGTGGAACTTTGAATGCGCATAACTTTACCAAAAACTCAACCGATTTTCAAGCGGTATGAATTTTTCGGAATCATTTGAGTGCGAAAATAAAATTAAAGGGATAAATCAAATAAAAAAATTTTGAAATTTTTAAAAAAATTTTTAAGTAAAAACCCCTTAAAAAATATGAAATTTTTGGAAAAAAAATTTGTGTTTTAAAATGGTAAGAACTTATGCGTAAATGAATTGTGTTGCAAAATGATGCAGAAAAACCCAAACATGACAGTATTTGGTCGAAAAATGTAGATTTTAGAGCTAATATTGGTATTATGGGATTTTCACTTCTTACATGAATTCTTCCAAAGTTAGTAACCCTGTTTTTACACATTTTTAAATGGGTTGGGGTATAAAAAAGAAAAATATCGTTTCACTAATTTACATATATTTGCATATTTGTTATCGATAGTTTTGCGTCCATGTCTAGTTCTTGTCCTCGAGTGGAAATTTGTTATTGGCTGTTAATGATATGCTTTGACCTGCTGCTAATTGCCAAGTAATACGCAGGTATTGAGCATGTGTATTGAAAGCGTAATTGCGTAATTTGTGCAGCAATAGGAACAGGAAATGGCACGGGAGAAGGAGATCCCGAGCGCAGGAGAACCGGAAACGCGGCATACATTCAAGTCGGAAAGGTCAAGAAGGAAGAGCATCATAATTTGCCGTATTGTGTTGACTTTGATGCCCAAGGGGCCCTGCTTGCCTTTTGCCTGTTGCCAGTTGCCTTGTTGCCTTTGAAAATGTCATGAATTGAATTGAATTGAAATGCGAAAATGCGAAATATGAGCAGCGATGGAGGAGAGAGAGGGAGGGATGCAGGGAGCTCGGGTCTCAAAAGTCAATAACGAAACGCCAGGAAATCAGCTTGTAAGGAGCAACCGGTTTTCCTCTGCAAATCTCCCACTTCATAGGCCATTTCCTCTCTCTCCTTCCCCCTCTTAACCTAATCCTCTTGATTGTTATTGCCAGCGATAGCAACTTCTCCTTTGTGGCCTGCTTTGCAACTGACCTTTTGGCCTGGGAATAGCAACAAATTTGCCAAGTAATATGAGAGTTAGCATTGTGCCAGCTGGAAATGCCGTCATCATCATCATCATCATCATCATCATCAGATATCGACTCATCATTAGCTACAACTTCATCATGCACTTGTTCAGCTGATCATCTGCTATATTTCGTCTTTCGTCGTGTTTAGTTACGGTCTTCAATATGATTTATGTAAATGCTAATGCCAAAATGTCAAGTGTTTAGTTGAGTGGGAAATTTCATTTCATTTTTGTTTATGGCCGATGTCGATGTCGATGTTGATGTTGATGTTGCCTGTTACAGTTCAAGTTGTTTATCTTAAGGGCCTCTGCTCAGCCTGCTTCATTCAACAGCAATCCAATTAGACATGAACCATGAGGTGAGTCTGCGGCTGACACAGTTCAAAAAGTGACAAGAAACCAACCAAAAATAAAATAAAAACTATAAAATGTTGTAGGGGAGCATGCCTAATCAACTTTAAATAAAAAATATAGGGACGGGGCAGGTCAGTGGGACGGAGGCTACAGGCGGACGTAACCGACCATAGGAGACCCTTTACTTTGAGTATATGTACATACAAACACAATCAGACGCACACACACTAAGCTACCCGCGTATGCAAGGCACACCACCCCCCCTCTGCCTAGTGCGGCAAATTGTCTGTGGCATATGTTCGCTGTTTCTTATCCGATCGAGACAAAATTCCTAGCGTCGATAGAGAATATCATAAACTAGTTAAATACCAAATTACAAATCAATAGCTTTAAAACTGTGGCTACAGCAGCTTTTTGCGGTTTACGGGGGAAGGGGGGAGGTATCCAAAATCTAAAACAAACTCGTGCTGCTTACTGATTAGGAGAATCTAAATACCGAATATGGTGTCTCTAGCTCTTATAGTTGCTGAGATCTAGGTGTTCATACAGACAGACAGACAGACAGACAGACGGACAGACGGACAGACGGACAGACGGACAGACGGACGGACGGACATGGCTATATCGACTCGGCTTGTCGTCCTGATCAAGAATATATATACTTTGTGGGGTCTGCCACGCCTCCTTCTGGGTGTTACATACATTTCCTCTTTGCACTAAACTAATAGACCCTTTTTACTTTTTTAAAGTAAAGGGTCTAACAAGAATTTTTATTGTTATTATTTTTTTAATTTTGTAATTTTTATAATTGTGGGATGATATGATGTATTGTTATCAAATATGATATTTTTAGCTATTTTGATTAGGGCTCAAAAAAAGATTTAAATGGGCTGCGATCTTTAATACAAAATTTGTATAGTTAAGATTTATACAAATAGTATATATATAAGATAATACAAAATTATGAAACTTCTTTAGTTTATAAAACCATTATATCTTAGTAATTATTATTTGGCACTAAAGAAGCTTACAATTGATAGTGATCTATAATATAAAATTTAATATGTTTTATAATCAAATTGTGGGAAAACAAAATTCTCTATAGAATATAAATTAAAAAATAAATTATAAAATAAAATATAATGTAGAATTGATGTTATTTATTACTACATTTATTGTTTAATTATTATAATTTTAGCTTGTGAAACGATGTAAGATATTACAATCAAATTTACGAACTCTCTAATTTGTATTTGGCATAAAAGAAGTTTACAATTTGTGTAATTAAAACTGCGAAAACAGTTACCAAATTTCTTGAACTATAAAGCCAAATTAATTGTATTGTGTAAGAAATATTTGGAGCCCCCTTTAAAGACCGTAATTTGGGTAATTGGGCGCTCTGGTGTCTGCCCAGTTTTTTGCCTGGGGTACAGTTTAAGTCGATTCGAGTTCAGTTCGGATAGGCTCTAATCAATTCTAAGGCAGACATAAGTCAAGGCCCCGGGTTTTGGGGGCGACCCCTCTTGGTCAATTATTTTATTTTTATTTATATTTGTTTGGACGTGGAGTGACTTCAAGGCCTGGCCTGGCGCACTGCACTATCTGAAGTCGAATGATAAATTAGTTTATTTGAACTTAAAATAAACTAAACTCGCCGCCGCTGTTCCCTTTCATATTTCGAATGCATTTTTGATTAAGTAGAAAACTGAATGCGTATGCATACGTTAAGCCCCCTCAACTGGCTACCAAAAAAGTGCATAAGATATGTATTTCTTATGCAGAATTCTGGGCACATTAATCATGGGAACGTTTGACAGTTTGCTTGTTGCAACAAATTGATAAAGGCGTCAACTGGAGGCGACACCGAGTGCAGTTTATCAACAACAAATGTCAGTTTTGGCTGCGGCCTGGCATTTGTGGCAATTCGCAGAGAAATTGGTCAGAGCCATAAGCAGAGATGCAATAGTCGTATCACAAATGATATTACACCATTGCGGCAAGTTGGCCATTTAAGTGCAGACGGCGACAACTTGGCTATAATTACAGCAAATTGCAGCCAGCGGCCGCTAGGTGGCGTCCCAGTGCATCAGCTGACTGTGTGTTAATCCAATTTATATATTATGGCCAGCCCCACTGACCCAATTGCAGACAAGTTGCCAATAGTTGACTGAACTCAGTCAGAGTCAGTCAGTCAGTCAGTCAGTCATGTGCTCAATCATTGAGTCAGCGTCGTAGGTAGGGAGAGGAGACAATGTCAAGGCAACCTGTTTCGATTACAGCTCTCTCTAATTGGTATTACACATCTTCTCAGCTTGGCATCTTAGGGGCAGGATATCTGTCTCGCAGAATTTCATAATTTCGCTAATGCTGGCGGGGAGGCCTCTTTGATTGATTGATTGATTGCCAAGTCAAGTCGCAGTCAGCGACCCTTGAGCTTATGTCTCAGACTAGTCTATTTAAGCTAACGTCATTTCCACTTGAATAGGTTCACAGTTTTCCACAGTTTTCCACAGTTTTCCCATCATCTACAGCCGCTGCATATGTGGGTCGACTACCATTCGCAAATTGCGCAAATTTCAACAGCTCGAACTGAATCTATTTTGCATACATCACAGTCACACTATGCTGTTCATTGCCTAGGGTTAGGGTATGCTTTTTAGGCTGTATGCTGGTATTACGTGGAAGGGTTTGATTAAGGAGAAGAGTGTAGATGTGTTTTGAATACAGAAGAGAGCAATTCAGGAACAGAAATCTGAAGAATGTAGAGAAAGAGATTTAGAAGAGTTATGGAATAGAATGGAGTCTAGAATTGAGAATTTAATAGAGAATAAAAAAAACATAATAGAACTGATGAAGGTGAACTTAAGAAAATAGTAAGAGAGAGTATGTAGAGTGATTGAAGAATCTCGGTTCAATTAAATAGTTCTATATTTATTAATACTTGGAAGAGTTGGAGAAAGCGTATTTTGAAAATATATAGAAAAATGTCTGGGGTGTAAAGATCTACTGTAGAGTGAAGACTTTACTAAAAAAAATAGTGTTAAATACAGAAGAATTAGATTTGGATGGATTTGGAACAGAATAGATCTAAGAAGACGATTCTTGATGAAAAATTGCTTTAGTACGGAAAATTCTTTTAGTTAGTTTATTATAATATTTTAAAGATTTATAGCGATACTTCGGATTGTTTTTTTTTTATCGAAGAAGAGAGTGGGAAATTTAAATGGGATAGATATAGGGAGGAAGTTGTTTTATTTCTGATCGATTATCGATTACTTTTATCTATTATCTTTTTATAAAGCTGATGATATTCTTTATTTTTAGATAATACCGCAGATTTTTAGCTTTTACATGCATAAATTATAGGTTATGTACGCTACAAACATCCATTGAGTGCATTCGTAACACTCAATATGTCATTCATAATGAATTTATGTGCCTCGGCGAGCATTCGAGTATTTTTGCTGAAGCAAAAGTCATGGGAAAAGTTGAGTTAATGTATTACTTAAGCGTATTTAGCTTTCAGCATAACGAATTGTGTGTTTGGTCTTGCAGCAGATGCCACTGTCTGCCACATGAGGCGTTCAGGTTGCCCCACGGTGCCCCTGCCCCTGCACCAGCCTCAGCCCACTGTGCAGGGAGTGTGTGTTGAATCTGCCGCCTTGGCTTTCGAGTGTGTCGACGGGTAAATGACTCCAATTTGATTTGTTTGGCTTGTCGCTTGCCCTGGGGTTACCTCATCGCCCCCTCTCCGTAACTCCGCCATATTATTGATGTCGTTGTTTGTGCTTGGGTTAAATGGAAATTGTTGTTTGGGGCATATTACTACAATATATGGTATATTGGGGCCCGGCTGTTGTGGCGCCCCATGCACATTGTAAATGGTAAATTGTCTTTATCAATTTGAAGTGCTACGCGGATTATTTATGCAACTTGCCATGCACACTTCCATAGATAAAGTGCATGTGCTTATGGCTTATACGATATGCTCCGTCTTGTCCGGTTCTGGGCCTGACTCTGACTCTGGGCATGGATCGGCTTGACTTCACTTGGCTCGGTTACCAGTTGGCTTTTCTTATTGGTTACGCTGCGGTTTTGCTCTTGGGTGTTGGATCAGAGACACTAGGCTGTTCACATGGCTTTGAAATGCATACCCTGTGGGTAAAGGCAAAGGGTATGCTGTAGAAATTGGTCGATACAATAAAGAAGAGAAGTTGAGAGTGCCTTCTTTCCTTGTTATAAAAAACTTAATGATATTATACAAAACTCTCATTCATTTTAAAGAATATATATTTATTTTATAAAACATTTTTTTGTGTGAAAATTTCTTATATTATATATTATTTTGTTAAGACAAGTTTTTACTTGTTCTATAGTAGAAAGCTTTTCATCTGGTGTTTTTTTTTTTTGTAGAAAATATTTTCTATATGCAAATTTCGTCTAAATTTTAAAGAGTTTAAATAAAATTGTTGTTTGTTTTATGGAAAAACTCTTTTGAATTTTTAAGAAAATTTATTTTAAATTTATTTAGAATTTTTTTGGATAATATTTCATATAGAACATATTTACATAGTTAAAAATTTCTTCTGAATTTTTAGGGAATTTATTTTACTCTATAGAGAATTTTGCGTAATTTTGATAACTCTTTAAAATATAATAAAAATTTCTTTTTAAAGAAAGTTTTCTTATCTATAAAAAATTCTTCTGTATTTTCAAAAGTTTATTTTATTTTGTAGAGCATTTTTATATAAACTACTTTTGTTGTTACGATTTTAAAACTAATTTTGTATTTTAAATAATGTATATAGATAGTTCGATATTTTTTGTAGGGTATTTCAAGTTCACGCTGTCTTGCTAGTGTCAATTCTAAATGTCATTCTCGAGTAATTACAGCAGATATTGCAGCAACAGCAGGCTTGAAGATAATTTGATTAATAACAGTGCGATAATGGGCTGTTGCGTGGTATCTGCTAGCCCAACAGACTCCACTCTCGGCACTTGATACGTACATATTTTTGGGTCAATTTGGGCTTAAATTACGCACTCGGCAGCAGCGTCAGTTTGGCTATATATTGTAGTTGGCGTCAAGTTGCTTGGAAATATATATTTAAATTGCGACGCCTGCGATCTCACTTTTGGTTTCGGATTTGGATTTTGGGGCGCTGACAACTTCATTGCAACTTCATTGCTATAGAGGAATTCGGGGCGCAATGACAGGCAGGGCGGGCGAGTCGGACAGTGATGCATAAATGCACTCAAAAACGCATAAATGAATACACGCCAGCGAATAATGAGTGAAAACAAATCGCAGCTGAGCACAATGGGCTCGGGATTAAAATGAGTAGCAAACATACACAATAATACTGCAATCAGCGGCACTTTTGTTACCTCCCTCGATACGCCCTAACCTTAATTTTACCTTCCGCCACCCTCGCCATTTTGTGTCCAGGGTTGTCGAGTCGCCGCTGAGCGGGCGGGCGTGAGCTCTGACTGGACGTAAACAGGATTTAAATGCGTTTTTCATTTTGGGAAAATATTTTATTATGTATTCTTACCACGCATCCGACACAATCGCCGCGTAATCGTCAACGTAATCGTAATCGCTTTTAGGGCTACCACAACACAATTTAGGGGCCCAGCTGTAGGTCAACCCTCAAATCAAATGAAGCGCAGCTAAGCCTTTTTTTTTGCGAATTTTCACGCAGTATTCGTTGTATTTTTTTTTTGGTTTTACTTCACGCTTCAACATTTGATACTCATTGGAATTGCTTCATTTCTCTATGAACTTTCACTCTATTTTTTCCCCGCTCTCTAATTAATTTTGGGTTACTTTCAACGCTTGCATTTTATAGATTATTTTTCACTCTTTTTTACGGCAATTTTGATGGGGTTGAGACTGTGGCAAAAAGGGTTAACAGCGGTAGAGTCGGTAGCTCTCTGCATTGCTTAATTTTTGCTGATTGATTTATTTGCTTGATTGAAAATATATTTCATCTTTTTTCCACTCATACATCCAAGGTCAGACTCGGGAAAAGTCGGCAAGGGAAAGGAAAAGGGAAAGGGAGGTAGGCTGTCTGTGAGCCAATCATAATTTCATATTTACTTTGTGAAATGATATTTGTTTTACTTTTGTATGAGGGGTGGCAATATATTGACTGATGCTGTGTATGATTAATACATGCTGAATTTAAGATACAATTTATGTAACGGCTCTGTTAATGCGAATCTATTAAATCTTCAAGAGCTCAATGCTAGTTATTATAACAAATTTAAAAGATATTCATTTAAAAACAGTTGCATTAGCTAAAGGGTTTTTCGTAGTTCGACAAAATAAATATTAAATCTGATTGTTTGAAGGTCGAAAAATGCTCACATTTTTTTTTTTTTTTACAGATTTTGATCTTAAACTAGTTTACAGAATTGTGGATTTTGCAAAATTTTTGATCATTATTGTTCAAAACATATAGATTTTTAGAGGTAAAAATTGTAATATTGTTTGTCTACATTTTCAGAACTATAAAATTTGTTTCGCAATGCATTTAAAAATTATCATCGTTAACGAGGTTTTCATTTTGTTTAACAAAACATTGCCCGGGCAATGCCGCCCAATACCTGCTAGTAAAGACATAAACCTTAAACAAGCATGAAATTTACGAGCCATACTAATTGAGATTCCTCCCTCAAAGTCATTTTTTATGCCACTTTGGTTTTTATTATCTTGCGTTTCGCTTCTGATATCGATATTTAAAATCTGAATATTTTACAAGCCAAATTATGCAAGTTTGCTGAATTTTTTGTGTGTGGCTAAAACCAACTTTAATTGTTAGGCGAGAAAACATAGATAATATGATAAAGTTATGCATGATTTTATGTGGTCTACATATCGATAATGACTCTGTTTAAGTTTCTTTTTAACTCGATCTATTCTTCTTTAATTAGTTTTGTTCAAACGAATTTCAATATCAATTCTGATACATCCGAAAAAAACCAAAAGAGAATGAAAAGAAATGAGATATCTTAGACGTCATTGGGTCATAAATTAATCGAGTAATCGCATCGATTATCTATTTAATGGGCTATTGTTATCAGTTTCGCTCAAAGATTCAATGTCACATCGAATATTCATATTCGAATATGGAATTTTGTACCCACTCTGGCCTATGGCCAATATGGTAAACCGCAACTCAGATCTTAAAATCTGAGACTTTTACAAAGGAAGATATTTGTTTCAAGTCGTTGCCGGAATTATGATTAACGATGCTCTGCCCACATATAAATCGTGGCGTTGTTTTTGACCGAGTTACGGTAGCACTCAACGATGATGATCTCCCCGATGATGATCATCGTCATAATGTGCTTTGATGGATGATGATTATGTTTAGTGTTATGACTCCTGCTATGTCTCTGTCCACTCAAGACCAGTTGGGATTCCCCTTAGCTTGTTTTATGGGCTTGTTAAGTGCTTTATCACATCGAGAGCTGCATTTATAGCTCATTGTTTAGCAACTGTACGGATAATACCGCTATTACCTTTACACCAGGCAGTAAGCAGTCTATAGTGCATATATACTATATATCTCTAATGTTTCAATGATGTTTCAGTTCCAGCCTCGCCCATAAGCCTCACTGCCAACCACTGACAAATGCCAAGCGATAAATGCCAATTGCTCTTCGAGGCACGACACAAGCTGCACAGTGGATATACTTGTAAAATTTTTAAAACAAAATCCAAGCATAAGTTTTTGAAATACATATAATTAACCTTTTTGGATGTTTTAGCTGAATTAGTTTTGCAGGTTGAAAAATTCATAATATTCATAACCAAGTTTTCATTTAATTTTGACTACCACAATTCCTAAAAATTGTATATTTGGTGAATTTTTTAAAGTTTAAAAAAGTCAGACCTCTAATAACAAATTTCCCATTTATTGGACCCTAAGAAAGGAAACTGCATTTTTTTATATTCTCTAAAATAAAATAAACTTTTCCATATCCGTTTATTTGTCTTTTAGCTGTATTTGTAAAACTCCGTTTTAACCATTTAAAAACCTACCAAAATTTTGCAAATATATTTTGCTATCTTATTGCTTATTTCATTCCACTGTGCGCCTGCGCTTTTCTCTCTGTTAAGTGTGTCGTTTTTATGACTTACGTACAAACTGCTTTAAACTATGCAACTGGGTTAGGTATGTTTGTGCAAAGGGAAGGAGGCACGAGGCAGGCAAGCGTTGGCTAGGGGGACAAATGGGGAAGTTGGTAAGGGGTAAGGGGCAAGGAGAAGTGGCAAAAGGAAAGGTGTAGCGTTAAATCTGTCGTTTGTCATGCATATCGTCTGTCATTCTCTCTTTCTCTCCATCTGGAGAGATAGCTCTAATGACGTTTGACATATCGCGGCACACGCCTCTAAATCGCAACGAATGACGAATGTGTTGTTGTGCCAGCGCAGCGACAGTTTCAAGTGCAAGTGAAAGAGAAGAGAAGGAAAGAGAGAGAGAGAAGGAGAGAGCGAGAGAGGGAGCACCAAAGAGCATTGCGTCTGCGCTTAGCTACAGTCGCCCCGGCACGCATGTCAACAGCGATTTGTCACATATCAAAACTAAGGCAGGGCATAAAGGGGTGTACGCTCGATCCAGTAATAGCCAGGCAGCAAGAGAGGGAGAGAGCGAAAGAGAGAAAGAGAGAGAGGGGGAAATACAGCCCAGCAAAAGAGACAGGCGTTGTAATCCATCAAGCGGCATTTGCAACGCTTCGCTACAAATTTTGAGCTGCAATGTTGTCGTTGTTGTCGTTGTTCTTGCTGTTGTTGAAGCGTGTCAGCGGAGACGCCTCCTTTCTGTATGTTGCATGCCACCAGCTGCTCTATATAGCTGACAGGATTCCCTATTTTTTTTTGCGCCGTGCTTCCGTTTCTCCATATAATTGCTCGTAAAAGTGCGTGCCATAAAAATCATTGACCCAATCCCAAAATATAGGGTACTCCACACTTGCAACTCTCCCCGTTCCCCTGCCTTGTTGTGACACGCGTAATTTTGACTGCGATTTTATGTTGTGCAGTGTCTTTACAGTTTACAACTTGCGCTAATTAAACGCAATTAGCTGTAACTAGACGTAACAGCTGCCAGGCATTAAGGACATTCCAGCTCAGCTCGGCCCGTAAATTGCTTAGAAAATGCATAAAAAATGCATAAAAAAATTGTAACTGTCATGAAAAAAAATGACATAAAAAATAACATAAAATATATTTGATTTGATTTTGCGCTGCTCTTGTGCTATTTATTGTGCCTCGCTCAAGGGGAGGGTCGCCTGACCCCCTTTAGGGGCTTGACTCTGACTCTGACTCCGACTCCGACTCCGACTCCGACTCTGACTTTGACTTTGACGCTCTTCGCCTGCATTTTTTATGCAAAATCAACTGTGTGTCAAATAGTTGCACTCATACTCATAATTTTCCATTCGTTTGCTATTCATATATACTCACTTCTTTATGCATGTATTCAGCGCGCTAAACACGCCTAATGACAACAGTTATTCGATTTAACACACCCCTGGTAACAGAAAAATATACAGCAAATGTATTCGGAAAATGTATAAGAATGCAAAATACCCTTTTAATATCATACTCTAACATCCCATGCATCGTTCGCAGCTGATCCGTCGGACGCACCATACTGTTTAATATCCCCCAAGAACTTTGAAAGTGCATAACTTTGCCAAAACTCAAACGATTTCTAAGCGGTTTGGTTTTTTATATATATTTATATCATTAAAATTTTAACAAATCAAAAAAATAAAATTTTTGCCTAAATTTTTACCCCCTTTAAAAATGTTCAATTTTTCAAAAAAAAATTTTTTTGCTAATCCTAAGAATTGCATTTTTAATAAGTTATGGCAGAAGAATTGGCACAAAAAACCGTTAATTCGATTCGGAATGTGCTTTTAAGGAGGAATATATATAAAAAACAAGCTAAAAAGGCCATTTTTACTGAAAACCAATAAGAGCAAAATAGTTTCTTCAATAACTTTTGAACTTATAAACCGTTGAAAATGCGCTTTTTAACATATAATAATAGAATACCATGGATTATATGTGCCAAATTTTAAGCCTTTATGTTTAAAATTTAGCTTTTTATCGATTTATGGACAGAAGAGGATTTTTATCTGAAATTTTACATTTACTAGTGCCATTATCTAGCTTTGTTGTTGTTGTGTTTAGCTACTCGTTTTGCCAGCTTCCTAAATTACAGGGTATAAGGCTTGAGGGCACGTGGCCCAGGTTCAAAAGCTTGGATATATTTGTTCGCTCTCTTTTTGCAGCTGTCTCATCTCGAACTTGGAATTGTTTTTGGGGCCTTGACTTGCTTTGATATGGGGTCTACGGCAAACAGAACGTGGCGACGTTGTCAACGCCTGAGGCATTCGCTGTGTTTTGTTGATAAATGCCTGGGCACACCTGCGCACACCTTCTAATTAATTAGCAACAACAGAGACACACAGATTTTTTCCACAGTAGCCCCGAAAAATAAAGAAGAAAAAGAAGCAACCAAAAAAATAAAACTGTAAAAAAACAAAAACTTTGTTAATTTGTTTGCATGCCAAGTACATGGAGTGTGTGTTTTTTTTTTAATTTTAATTTTTGCTTTTTTGAGTGGGCTGTCGACATAAATAGCTGAAGATGGAACCAATCCCGATTCTGGCGTTTAGTTGATGTAACAGAATTTGTAGGAAACTCCCACACATCAAACAGACAAATAATATATTCAGCTCAGGGCTACGACGAATTGAACCCAAATGAACTCTTGGGGCAGGTCTCGAAACTTAAACTTAAAGATGAATTGCCTACGAAATTTTCATTTAAATATATGCGTGGGCTAAACCAAAAGTTTGCCCAAAACCAAATAGACGAACAAAAATAAAATGCAGAAAGTTTTGTGCAAGATATGCCAACTTAATGCAGACCCAATTCAATTTGATGTACGTTGGTAATTGCAGCTGCTGTCAAATGCAAAGAGTTCTAAAGGCTACAGTCGGACGCAACCGACAGCAGAAGGGCAAGCAACTTGACTTCTGCAGAGACTTCAAAATTACAGCGTAAACTATGAACTAATTAATTTAGTTTTTTGATGATATGTATGTCTATTTAATAAAATTTTTAAAAATTATTAAAAATATCGATTATTAGTCGGATGCAACCGACAGTAAAAGGGCATTGAATATAAACTTTCAATAGGGTTAGTTTTTAGATAATATGTCCAAATATCTTATATAATATCTTATAAAAACTGAGGCAGTCGAACGTTACCGACAGCAGAAGGACATGAAACTTGACTTTTAATTATACCTAAAGATGGCAGCATAAACTTTCAATAGAGTTAATTTTTTGATAATATGTCGATATAATAAAATGATTAGAAATTATCCAAAATATCGATTATATATACTGAGGCATTCAACTTAAATTTAAATAGACTTGAAGGTGGAAGAGTAAAGTATTAGGTAGTCGTAATGCCATTAGTTTATACAAAATATTGATCAGAATTATATTTCAATGAAGTATTTTTTATTTTTCTTAATATCCTTTTGATAAAATTTGTATTCTACATCTGAAGTTCTTTATACAAAAACTGAATCCATCTGATATAATATTTTATTTTTTCTTTTTTCACAAACGCCCTATTCACTCTTTGCTGTTAAAGTACAGACACCAATAAGTGAATACTTTGAATACGCCGCAGTATTCATACCCCAAATGGTTAGATATATTGATTTAGATACGAGTGCATGCTGTGGTAAATTTTTGCACTCAAAAAGTCTAATGAAGCATCAATTGGCAGCGTTACGGAATATAATAGAGACAGCCAGGGCTACTCGATGGCAATCAGAATGCGATGCGCGGGGAGAGGGGCGCGGCAAATGCCTGCGGGGGGTTGCAAAATTCCATTTGGTAATTTGCAATTTTCGAACAGCGATTGCGATAAGTTTACGCACCGCAGACTCTCAAGCTGGTATCAATCAGCTTCAATCAGCAGAATTTTCAAAAGAGAGATAGAGCCATAAATAATGCTGGAAATCTGTTGGCTTAATTATAAAACATAAAACCTAAACGTGGGAGCTCAAGTGCTGGCCATATATCAAGCTAAACCAAATCTAAATCTGCCCCAAAAGAAAATGAATATAAATGAAAATGGTGCAATTTTGATTGATTTATAATTGAATGTGAATTGTTGATAAGATTATGATAAACGACATTCATATGCGGGCCCCCAGCGCCAATTTCCCCTGCGGCCTTTCCTCCCCCCCTCTAGCAGGCCAGTTTGACGTTGACGTTGATCGGCGTTGACTGGCCAAAAAAAGCCAACAAGAAACTGATATAAAAACAGGTTAACGAACCATAATTATATCGAGGGGGACAACAGACGGTAGCCGAGGGGGCCAAAGAGGGGGGTTGGGAAGAGTGAAGAGGGGAGAGGGGAGGTGTAGACCGTACGCCTTTGGCGTCGGCGGCATTGCCAATACGCAGCAGCATAAGTCGCCAGTTGCCTTCAGTTTGGCCATAAACCAGATGTAAAACCGAGATATTACCAATTTTATGTCAATGTCTGAATACCCTGTAAATGCAGATGCAGCCGATAACGCAAGAAACGTGGTGTTTGTTTAAGTAGAAGATAAACTGCTTACTAGGGTGACCGAAGGTCTGAAAGCTGAGAAATTTGTGGCAGTCACAGATTGATATAAAGACTCTAGGAAATATTTTAAATTTAGGGTATTTAAATCTTGAAAAATAAAAAAAAAATTTATTGAAAATTTCAAATTGTAAATATATTTTACAAATTTCGAATTATTATTTTATTGTTCAGCTAAGTTTTAGAACTGAACTTGATTCAAATTATTAGAAATTAATTTCATTTTTAATTATGTTTTATGATTCCAGATAATTCCTTTAATTTTTAAGCCACTTAAAATTTTAATAAAATATTGATCCTTTTTTTCAATTTTCTTTGGTTGACATTAAGTAATTTAACAAAATAAAATCAACTTGAAATAAACTTTGAAGTTATTTATTTATTTATTCATTATTTAATATTTATTTTTTTATAGTATATTTTATTCAATGATCGATCGTTTAGAACCATAAATATTCTAAAATTTGGACGCTAAATTCACAGCTTTAATAAATAACCACTAGTTTTAGATGTACCCTAATTAAACAAACATAAGTTTTTGGAATTTTAATACCAAAACATGTTCTTTGAAGGAAAGAAAATTATTGAAAAAATTAAATAAAAGCAAGAAAAGTACTTAAAAGAACTTTTAGCATAACATTTCAAAGGATATTATTTTATAAAAGAATGCTATCTATATTTTCTTTTCACCTTTAAAAACAAGTTCTTATATCAATCGATCTAGCTAAGCTACCCCACTTCTCGGTTAGGGCACAAGTCGTAAAAATGTATCGGCAAATCGTCAAATTGGCTACGAAATGCATAATTTTTGGTGGTCGTATCGATATCGATTTACATTTTTGTCGCTGGTTTCTTGTGGCTAATAATAAAATCAATAAACGCACATTGAAAATTGCATATATTGAAAACTAACAAAAATGTTCAGTTGTGGAACTTGAGTCTTGAGTCTTGGCTCTTGAGTCTTGAGTTGTTTTATTATTATATTACGATTTTTGTGATTTTTTTTTTGTTATCTGCAGTTTTGTATAGTCTATAAAATAGTTGGGGTAGTAGTTGATCGGCTGCTGTTGGTGGTTTTATTTTTTCTATTTTTTGCTTATTTTGAAGGCAATATTTAATTGCCTGCCTTTGGAGATTTGGAGATTTTTGTGCGTGGTTGGACTTACGGTTTCTGTCAGGCGGGAGAGGGGGGCCAACTGTAAGTTTTTGTCACTAGGAAATGGTTTATGTGACTAGCTTGGCATCGACTTGTTGTTATTGAAGTCTATCCAAGTTGGCCGACTTTTAATTTAAACAGGAAATTATGAATGTTGACTGCAATTTGTTTATGCAGCTGCTGAGTCACAGGCCCCTTCAAGATTTCGCCTCCATGCCACGATATAAAAGTTAATTTACTTTGCAGTTTGTTTATAACGCTTGTTGCTGGTTCTGGCGATCTATTTTGATGGCAAATATTTCACGCTTACCAGTTTCTCAGCCACGGCCCGCTGTCAGGCATCATTAGCTCTGACCCAGAAGGAGTTGCCACAGCTCGTTCAGGGTCTCTCCATGTCTTGTCGACAAGCTGCAATCCATAATTAGTCATGTGCGGCGACTGTCACAGTGCACAAGAATTGAATGACAGATGTCCTAACTGTCCTACGATGCACTGTAAAAAAATGTGGTGCATAATTGAAATTCAAAGAATTAATAGAAGCTAAGAAATAACAGCTCCAACTTGGAAATTTTCTAAATATTTATTTGAGTTTTGCAGCTTCTCTTTTCAGTGCAGAGTTTAGGAGTTTAAGCTTACACTGCAAAAAATGTGGATCAAGCAGAGTAAATTTGACACTCGTAGAGCACATAGAAGCTAGGATAAAAGCAGTATCAACTTTGAGCATTTTTCAATATTTGCAGCTTATTTCTGTCAGTGCAGTCCAAGCTAGAATTCAGACAAACACTGTTAAAAATGTGAAGGAAGCAAAGTAAATTCGACACTCGATAAGCCATTAGATGCCATAAAATATCAGTTTTAACTTAAAGGGGTCTTTTTTTTTACTTTTTTCTCTCAGTGCATATTATGCTATGCACATTTTAGGAGCCTACGCATACGCTGTAAAAAATGTAGAGCAAAGAAAACTAATTTGACACTCGATAAGTCAATAGATGCCAAGAAATAACAGCTGCAACTTAAAGCTCTAATTAGATCATATTTATGGTTATATATTTCTCTCAGTGCATGCTATGCTTTACACTTGCAAAAATGTAGAGCAAAGAAAACAAATTAGGCCATCGAAATTTAAATTGAAGCCAAAATTGCAGCTTCCACTTGAAGCTCTACTTAGAACATATTTATAGCTATTTTTGAAAATTTTCTCTCAGTGCATGCTATCGTATAGTTTATGCCTACTGTCTGCCGTTCTCTGCCAGCCAAACAATAAGAAAATTGCATTGTAAGCCAGCTCCATGACTGAGAGCCCAGAGCCGAGAGCTGAGGCTGAGAGCTGAGGCTGCAGAGCTGAGGCCATGCTGGGTTATTAGTCATTGATATGCGAACGCGGGGCTTTTGTAACTGCCGCACCTCTCTGGGCTCTGGGCTCTTGGCTCTCTATAGATCCATGTATCGACAACGAGTTGGACATGGCTACGGACATGGATATATGGCTGCGTTTAATGATTGCCTCAATGCAATTGGGAGCTCTATTGACAGAGCTGCCAAGTTGTCGCTGCTTGTCGGAGGGCGCAGAACAATTGAAACAGCTGCCGAGGCTTCATTATATTGTGCTATACAGATACAATATATAATTCCATATTGGTCGCATTAAATGGGTTAAGCAACGGCAATTGTAACAAAATTATACAGCGTAATTCCATTGAAAATACCGGCTGTTTTGGGTTAACCTAATGAACGGGCTCTTCTGCTAAATGGCCGCTCATTAGGGCCAAAATCAGCATATAACTACTTATAAGATGAGCACGCAGAAAAAAAGGCATTCACTTGCCCACTTTGATACACGCCGCATACCCTGTAAAATGGAAAAATGGGAAGCGCAGGGTATGCATAAAATTGTGTACGTTTTGTGGAATACGATTTAAGTATTAAAGAAGCAAAGAATATTGTAAATATTTAATATTTATTCATATTTAAATAAACTTTTTTCTGTATCTTCAACTACAGCTTTTATTAGAATTTTCTACAAACATTAGACGTAAATTTATGAATAATTATTTTAAAGATAAGAATTCAATTTTTATACACTCTACATATTGAAAATTTTTTAAAAAATGAAAACCTCACTTTCAGCACAAAATTTCATGAAATTTTAAATGTAAATGTAAAATGTAAATTTTAGACAAAAAAATTTTACTTCAATTTTCCCTACAAATTTTAGCTACAATTTATACTATACATTTTACTAAAAATGTTATAATAAAATTAAATAAAATTTTCACAACTAATTTTTTAAATTGTCGATACAATTCAGCCAAATTTTAGCTAGTTCCAAGCTATATTTTTAGAACAAATTAAACTAAAATTTTAACAACAAACTCTGCGTTTATTTTTACAACAAACTGTACTAAAATTTTAGCTAGATATTTTAAAAATTTATTAAAGTTAAGCTCTAATCTAGCCAAGTTTTGTCTAATTCCAGGGTATTTTGCGTTCAACTACGCACACTTAATATAATCAAATTAAGTCGTGAGTGTGCAAGTTTTTGGTTTTTGTTTTGCTTTTGGCCAACTGCTTTTACCCTTACCATCCCTGACCTTACTCGGAGCTCACGCTGCAGACGAATCGCTGAGCTGGAGCTGGAGCTGGCTCAGAGTTTAGTTATGTGTTTAGCTCCAGCTGGCCAATTAATTACACATTGGACAGCGGGTTGAAGAAGGAGACAAGGAGAGGGAGAAAAGCAAAAAGTCAGTAAATCATTTTGAACTTGACATTCAAATGTGTCGGGGCCGAATGCAAATTGTTTTAGTTGCTGTAATCGCTTCAACAATTAAGATAGCCAGACAGGCAGAGGCAGAAAGAGAGATGGATAGAGAGAGGGATAGAGAGAGAGGGGAAAAGCGTGCCCGTTAGACTGGAAGGCGCAGGTAAAAAGTATGTTGAAAACTGGACAGACATGGAGTTTAACTAATTTATTTGGTCGGTCAACATGATTTAATGAGCATTTATGCAAATGCTAGAAAAAAGCGCATCAGAAGTGCCAGAACCGCATGCAGTTATCCTGTTTGGAGTGCCATAGCCACTCGTAAATCACCCGATTCGAGCGAGGTTTGTTTGCATTGCCGGCACATGGAGTGAGCCGGGCCGGTACGAGCATACCCTGTAATTGTATTGCTGTTTTTTTGGGGTGTGCATGGTGTGGGTAGTCTGTCAAATCACACACAGAAACACTTTTGAGCTGCAATCAGGCGTAAAAAGATGCTGCCACTGAAAACAATTTCCACTAGTGGGTTTTGCAATTCTACTTGATCTACACTTAAAGAAACTCCACCAAATATTAAACCTAATTCTCGTGGTTCTACATGAAATACAAATACTAGAATTTTTTCGAGAAAAAAAGTGATTTTTAGTTTATTGAATAAGTTTTTTTTTGGGCTTAACGCTATATAATATCTTTTTTTTAACGACATCGAGGATTTTTTCAAAAATCGAAAATGATTTTCTAAGAAATCGTAAATTTGATTTATATCAAAAACATTTTTATAATAACTTCAAAAATGTCGTTTCAAAAAATTAATCCTTTTTTCTGAAATTGGGATTTTTATTTTATTATATTTAATATATATTCTAATGTATATAAATTTCAGAAACACAAAATTTATTTTAATGGAAAATCGATTCTACCAAAAAGGATTTTCTGAAAATAAATGCTGTATGAATTATGTAAAAATATCACTAAAAGTAAAACATATTTTCTAAATATTAAGTTGATTTACAAAATATTTTCACGTTTGAAAACTAAGTGTAAATATTTTTTTTTTGAGTGTAGGGATGAGCTCGAAGGGAATACTAGCTGTATATGTTTGGATATGTCGGCCTGAGGCCTGTAGGCAGCCTGCCAAATCTATTGCGCCTCATCAATTTTGCAACAATGCGACAGGAGACAACGTAACCAACTGTCCTTCCCTCCGCTCCTCTGCCCCTGCCTCCTACCCTACGCGACGTGACAAGCTGTTCACAATGAAACAATTGTCTGGCTCTGGTCTGGTCTGTCTTTGTCTAGGGTTTGGGTCTCCGACAATCTCGGTTTGTAGCCAGAGTTTTGCGCTCGTGCTGCGGTTGCCTCTGCTTCGTCACTTCTCAATGCTTTTCTTTATTTCATTGGGTTTTTTTTTTTGTTTCTTTTTCGATTATTTTGATTTTGATTTTCTGCTGCTTATTGATTTTGGCTGGAGAGTTTAGTAGTGCTTTGTTTCGTTTGCGGTTAGTGTGTGAAATCAATTGGAAAATGCACCTAATGATTTTTTCCAGCTCCACGCTTTAATCGCCCAACGTGCCAACTGTACTCCCTACTTACCAACTCACCAAAATGCTTTTACCATCATGCAAATCTCAGCACCACGCCCATTTCCTACAAACTGTAACAACTGTCGCAATGGCATGTTATGTATTTCCTTCTGGACTATCATCAACACAAACTAATAAAGAGTGCAAGCTGCACTTTTTAGCACCCTTAGGTGGCAAGACAAAAACTTCTTAGAGGGTAGCTGAGGGGAACTTGAAATTTCGACTCAATCGATGTGCTCTAATGTCCTGCTGCTGGCATAATTATGTGAACTTCGGCAACTTCTTGAAGTGCCGTCATTTAATCCACATTTTTCTTGATATTCCCTTATTTTCGGGGCGGAAGTGCGCCGATCGCAATTTAGAAACGATCAAGCGCAACGACGGCGTAATTACGGGTTCACATTCGGAGCACACACCACGGGACATGCCTGTAGATTCCAGCTGTAAAAGTAACTATAGCTTCTTTAAGAGAGGTTCTCCTCCTCTTGTAAAAGGTCAGCCAAAGGGTGCGTTGACTTGAACTGCAGATAGTATCAGCTATTGCTTGAGTAGGTCGCTTGAAGGGTCAGTCAGACCTATATGGATCTGTCAGATTACGACAAAGTTCAAAAGACAGAGTGGGCAAAATTTAGCATGGGGATGACAAAGTTTCAAGTAAAGCTCTGGAGGGTAAATTGTGGAGAAGAAGGATGAATGAACAGAGAAAGAAGGATTAACAGAGGAATCGAAAAAATATGATGATATCCTAAAACACCATCTATATATACATGTTTCCTTTTAGAAGGATATTGCCTTATTCTCCGACTTTATTAGGATCTTCAAAAAGATAAGCTTTTCAAAGATATAAAACCCCTAGATTATTTATATGAAGGGATGCTTAAAGCTCAAATTTGCAGCAACGTTATTTGTTTTTATAAGTTGTTAAGGACAGTTATCGATGATGATGTAGGTCAGCTTAGCTCCCAAGGCAATTTGCCAACTCCAGTCTCATATCTTCCTCAACTATTCCATATGAGAACAGCTGCTGAATGCATAACAACTTCTGCTTTTGGCTTTGTGATTTCTTCTAGTTTCGCCAGCTTAAAGCCTTCAACTTTAAGCTCTGGTTGAAGGCGAAAAGTAACTAAAATCAGTCGGAATTGCTGGCCTTTATTTGGCCAACGCACTTTCCATTAATTTTATGGCCTGGTGGGGCATAGATAACCAAACACCTTCAAACGGCGCACATATGTTGCTAGTATGTTGCTGGACCCTCGAGCCGACTTCCCTACCATGGCGCACACAAATGGCCCATTACAATCGGCTCCATTAACAATATTGGTAAGGGTACGCACAGCAGTCGAAAAAAGGATGCCAAAAAGGGCACTAAATGAAAATTATGCGTGTGCCTGCCCTGCCCCCTTGTCAAGCCTTTAAACCACTCAAACACTAGGTTGACTTTTATATTTTTTTTATTTTTCGGCAAGGGAAATTGTAAAAGCTTTTAATGCGCACAGCAATGACTGTTGCTTAGCTGAATCTAGAATCTAGATGGTAGTCTGTCCGCCCTTTAACAAAAAACCCGTTGAAAAATTATAGAGAAAAGGTGTTTTTCATTACTGCTGAAACGATTAATATCACTTAATTAAGGTGAAAATCTAGACGAGGTGACAGCTGTCAAAAACTCGCAACGAATCGCAACGAAACATATCGAGCCCTTCCCGCGAAAATGGAGTAACCAACAAAAGCAAATTTTACAGGAGAACGTTTTTTTCGCGAGAACGCGTCTGAAATTCGCAGCAAATCTGGCGCTTGCGATATAATTGACAGGCTGATATCTCAGTAAATACGCTAGATAAAATTATGAAATTTTTTGTGTGGATGAGTTGGGTGATTATGAACATAATTGCATCAAAAACCGAAAATCCAAAAAAATGTTGGTTACGTCTTTTTCGCGGGAAGGGCTCGATATCAAATTCACAGAACAAAAAACAGATGAAAAACTCCCAAAAAAATGAGTATAAAAAATGTGCAGTTTTTTATGCAATTGCAATTGCAATTGCGCATGAAAGTCGGCAAGGCTGGGATTAGGGATTGCTGAAAACATATATTAATAGCTATTGTCATTGTTCGAGGGGGGGACAAACAGACAGCAATCAAATCGCATTTGCCGTTATGCCAAAAAGCGGATTTCTCTGATGCCAATCAATCAGAAAATGAGCCCAGCAAAAAAATCTAGGTCGTTTCGACCGTTTTTGTGCTGATTTTTATGCCATTCTGCTGAGGGGTGAAAACGAAATCAAAATGCATTTAACTTTTGTGGTTCGACTGGGCTAAGGTTTCAGTTTCGCATTTACTGGAACAGCCCTTGCAATTGCAAACATAGACAGAGAAAGAAATAGGGAAAGGGGGATACACAGAGAGCTTGCCTCTAGAGTGGGCAATCCTGGAACTTAAAACTGCAATTTAATATGCCCTGTTTCTTGCACTTTGTGTGTTTGGTATTGGATGTCGCTGCGTATGTGGGTGAATGTCTTTTAATGCACTTTGCCGCAGTTCATATCGATATTGCCAACCTCTGTCGATGCGATAACAATGGATCTGTTAATTGAATGAGTTTTTGACGCGGCGTGGGCTGAAAGACAAAAACAAAAACAAAAACCACAAAAACTCGAAGGTCGCCGTGAAATTATTATGCTGTCCAGGGTTTAATTGTTATTTTTTTCTTATCTGAAATGATTTCATTCGGAATTCCAAAATTTGTATTGTTTAGGAATTCAAGAAGAAAGAGCGGGTCTGTGAGAGTGAGAGGTAGAAAGACTTCGCCTCGAGGCATGTCTTTTATTTGTTTTGTATAATTTCGGTCAGACAATGGCATTATGAGGCTGTTTATGCTCCTGGCAAGGTTGGGTTTTCGGCTACCATAAAAAAGTTATACAATACCGTAATGAGAAACGTATCAGCTCCTTTGATGTAGTGGCCTCATGTGAGAGGTATTTTGCATAGACCATACAAAGAGGTGAGTGTTATGGAGCTACTGTTTAAAGATAGATTAACCTATCTCTTTATGTCGATGGCAACCTATTGATCCAATGGAAGGGAGGTATGATTTATTCCAGCTCTTAGGAAAGCTTAATTTTTTAAACTCTGCCTGTCAATGCCAATCTACTGATCCGATAGAAAGGGAATTGAATTTCATCCATTTTTCATTTATTTGGTAGTTGGATTAAGCTAGTTCTCTTAATTAATAGCAACCTATTGATCAGATGGAAGGGATATAAGTTGTGTATGCTCAGATCGTATATCTTATAATTCCTGTCGGTTGCAACCTACTGATCCAATATAAGGTTGGGATATTTTAAGCTACGCTTTATATGAGCTCTTTTAATTTTTTTAGAAGTTTGTTTAACTAATACTTCATGTCGGTTGCAACCCACTGATCCGAGTTTGTTTCAATTAGATATACATAGATGACATGTATATTTATTTATCTACAATCTTAAGTTTATTATTGCTAAAATACAAATACAAACATCCCGCAGACAGGCCGGCAGTTGGTACATAAAAATAGTCAAAAATCTACTAACAACTTACGAGCTAACACAATATATAATATATATAAAATATCATACACATAGCGAGACGACAGAAGATAAGATGACAAAAAGTAATAGACAAAAGAATTATATAAATAAGAATCTGATTAATCATAAGTATATATATAGTACATCAGCTAAGCTATCGAAGGTAGGGTCTAAGACTTGGGCTTTCGACTTCGATTGGGATTTGTGCGCATCGCACGTCTTACGCTGGCTGTTGTGGTGTTCAACGTAGGTGTTGTTGTTGTGGTTTTGACGGTTGTCGTAATTCTCGCACTAGGTCGCTCCCTATAGACACACATGATCTCATCGGCAGCATCGGGGCAATCGATTTGCTGCGGAGAAACAGAGGGGTTAGGTTAAGGGGTAAGGTTGTTGATCTCTAGGGTTAAGCTACCTTATCGCACAGCTGATCCACGGTTATGCACTTGCCACTCACACAGCGCAGCTCGTGGGGCAGGCAGCGTCCGGGGGCACGTGTGGGCGTGGGCGTGGGCATGGTGGTTGTCGGCAAGAGCGGCGAGTTCAAACTGATTCTCTCCCGCTCCCGCTGCTGTGCCAAGGCGGAGGGGGGTATAGCGCTGGCGCTACGTGTGGGCTGCGTGACTGTGGAAACCCCTTCCCTCTCTCCTCTCTTAGCGCTAGTGCGGTTGGCGCGTTGTGCGGAGTACTTGAACTTGGTCTCCGAGTCGCTGGTCATCATGATCTCCTTGCTGTCCCGAAAGTTCACTAAAGCGAAATTATATTAAGTAAGTAATTAAGAGGTAGAGTTGAAGTTATGCGAATTCAAAGTTTAGCAAAAATGGCTTTCTCCGTTTAAGTAGTCATAATACCGCCATGATATCAAATACCTACCAAATCCCTTGGGCCCCGGTTCCTCCGCGCTGCCATTAAGCGCAGCTGGCGGCGCTGGAGCTGCCACCTGATGCAGCTGAAACTTGGTCTCCGTACCGGCTTCCTCGTCCGTTGTGGCTGTTATGTATGTGTAGAGTTTCTCATTGGTTTCATTGGGTGAGAGAAAACTGGCGTAGGAGAATATGCGCGGAAAGGCATTGAGTTCGGCCTCATCGAAGGGCGCTGCATCTCCTGAGCCGTACTCATCGCAATCCTCCTCATCGCTGGCATCGAAGCAGTCGTAGTTGAGATCACAGCGTAGATTCTCAGGTATGCACTTCTCATTGGAGCGACAGCGGAACTCCTCATGCTCACAGATCAGGCACTGCTCATCCTCATCCTCGCCCCCAGCGCAATCCTTGATGTTATCGCATTGCCACTGCTGTGGAATGCAGCTGCCGTCGTGACACTGAAACTCATTGCCGTTGCAGAAGTTTCTTCTCCTAGTGGGATCCTCACACTTGTGCGCCTCATGCGCATCCGGATACTGGCTGCAGTCGAAGAGCTCACTTAGCTCATCCGAATTGGCAATGGCGATAGAACAGGCCTCCAGTATAGCTAAAAGAAGGGGTTAGAGATTGATACAAAAAAGATTAACCCATCATTTCATCCAAAAAGCTAATCCTTCCATTGGATAGCAACCTAATTAACAGAGAGAGGGGAAAGGTTTGTAAATTTAGGTTAATTTTATGCAGGCTTCTTGAAATTTGTTTAGGAGTTGGATTTATCTATTTAGTCGATAGAGACCTATTGATCCGATTGATAAGAATTATTTCCGTTGCCTACTCTTTTGGCATATTTTTTATGTAGGTAGCAACCTACTCATCCGACAGAAGAGTAGCATTTCCATTTCAATTCCAAATTCGATTCCCTTTCATTCAATTTCTGTATCCAAGATTGATGAGAAAATATTTCCCTCCCGCTGATTTTTGGCTCCTACTTACCCTTGCAGATGCGCCTACAGGGCGGCAGTAATCCAATATGCGCCGGTCGACATTCGGGCTCTAGGGCCGCACAAATGAATTCCACGGCGCGTGCGGAGCAGTTGGCCTGAATGAGCTGCTGATAGGACTCCAAGGAGGCAGCATCCCGTGGTGCACCCTGCGCCTGGCTGTAGGTCAGATCGTAGTCCAAGACTCCGCGACACATGGGCAAGGCCGTGGAGATGCAGCCGCTGGCGCTGCTGCTCGCTGGCGTGGTCGTCATGGCCTCTGTGGGTCGTCCACTGACCGCCGCGGGCGGGGGCAGCGTGGGGGAGACGCGGGTCAGCAGATGCACATTGGCCGGGGGTGTGGACTGCGGTTTGGGCAGCAGCTGTGATGATGGAAATACAGAGAGAGTGAAAGGACAGTAAACACTATGAAAGAGATCTTGCTTCTTTGAGAGAGCAAAGGGAGAGTAAACGCTACGGAAGAGGCCTTACTTTTTTGGAAATCCACTAACAAATTGGTTTTATGGTTGTTTTAACTTTAGTGCGTTTTTAAGGTGTCATGCAATCTTGCGAATTTCTGGAAAATCAGTCTTCTGAAATGGTCAAGATTGCAAGACAACCTATAAGCGTGTTTAATCTAGATCTTACATCTTTGAGCAGCTGCAGCATGCGTTTGTCCTCCTCGATGGGCACCCCGAAGCTGTTCTGATGTCCCGAGGTGAAGCGTATGCTATCCGCCGGAAGCAATACGTCATCGTAGTCTCCATCCCCAATCGCCTCGCCCGGTATGCTGCCTAGTGTGGTCTGCTCTCTGGGCATGTCGATGGCTTTGAGTCTGGTGGATTCCTGAATTGTGTTGGTTTGCAAAAACTCTGTGGTCTGCTCCATATGCTCGGTCCAGTCGGTTCTGGGGGGTGTAGGGGAGAGGGTGGCCTCGTAGCGCCGCTGCAGGAAGCGGGCACGTGCGACGCTCAGATCGTGCAGCCAGAGGCAGTAGGTGATCAGACCAAAGAAGAGCAGCACGCTGGCCACAAAGATGATGGGCCAGCGCAGATATTTCCAACGACAGGCACGTCGTGCATACCCCAGCAGCATCCAGGGTGTGGGCTTCTCCTGACCCGCATCGCCAGCTCGATTGAGATAATAGTTGGCCGTCAGGGGGTATTTATAGCGACGCACCTGCAGCTCGGCTAGGGTCTCGGGGCTGCCCAGCATGCCGATGCGATACTTCTGGGTCTCCGACCAGCAGGCAACGCTGTCGCCTGCACTTCCGCTTCCGGTTCCATGGCTGCCACAGTCGCTGCTGCTCTTGAGCGTGGAGGCGCGAGAATAATCGTCCGCCTCCTGCACCGTCTGCACCGTTATGCTCAGGCCATGTGGATACTTTGTGGGCTGGCGACGCAAGCCCAAGGCGCCGCCAGTTGTGGCTTTTGTGGCGGCATCTGTGGCATCTTCAAGTGGCAACAGTCCGTCCATTGTTCACTGTTGTTTCTGTTGTTGTAGCGCCAAAATGTCAATTGCTGCACCGCTTGCATAAGCAGACAGCCAGCCAAAGGGGGGTAATTGCCTCTGTCTCTGTCTCGCTCTCTGCCTCTCTCTCTTTCTCTCTCGCTCTATCGATAACAGGCCGTCTCGCTCTTAGAGCGCCAGTGCCATTTGCCTAATGTCAGCGCGATCACAGACAAATCTAGCGCCAAAAACAAAAGAGAAAGACATTTATTTATTACCAAAATCATGCTTAAATATATATATATACTCGACTTAAGAATTTTTTACTCAAATTCAAGAAATTCCAATTTAAATTTTAATTAAATTAAGTTTGAATTTATTGACATTTTTTCTGAGTTTTAAACAACACCATTTAATGCCAGCAAAATAAGCTATTATACAACTAATGTTAAATCAAACAGGGTTTATAAAAAAAGGAATAATTTTTGTCTCAAATATAAAAATAAAATTTTTAATATCTACGAAATTTGTTATCTTTAATTTTTAAATAATATTCAAAAAATCGAAATTATATAAATAATATTTTATTGAAACCCTATTTGGTATTCACAAAAAAAGGCAGTTGCCCTTTAAAATTTTATACTAAAATTTAGATATTCTTAATTTAGTTGAATACAAATTTAACTTGAATCAAGTACGAATTTCTTGACAAGTATTTTATATAAATTTTAGAAAATTCAAATTCAGTTGTAAACCGTTTTATTTTTGCTGAGGTTATCAAGTTATGTAAATTTACTGCTTATTCATAATATTGTTTTGCGTACTTTACATAATTTAATTAAAATTTTATCAGCTATCGCGGTTTTATTCTCAGTGTAACAATTGTGTTGGTTTTGTCTGTTGAAGTGTCTTTGTATTTTTGGGGGAAAGGAAAGCAAATTGCGCGCAAAAAAAAGAAGAAATGAAAGTGCTTTATCAATATTTCATT
Source organism: Hypselothyrea guttata (assembly GCA_035045125.1). NCBI lineage: Eukaryota > Metazoa > Arthropoda > Insecta > Diptera > Drosophilidae > Hypselothyrea > Hypselothyrea guttata. Next base: position 44,152 of record JAWNNJ010001023.1, read on the forward strand.
TCCATTTGAAAGTTGTCACTCGACTTGAGCTGCTTCTTCAATTACGCGTTAAAGCCTGGCTTTCAGCTGCCCAATTTTCCAGCTTCATTAAATGCAAGCAAGTGTTTTCCTTCATCCCTCTAGCTCTTGTTCCCCTTCGACACTCTGTTCACTCTTCCCTTTGAATTCAACCACAAAAACCGCGCTGCGCTTAGCTTCTGCCAAATTGCAGCAATTTGTTTTTCCCATCCTGGCCGCAGATAATCGCATATTGGCCCAAGTCTGCTCTTGCATTGGGCAATAGTTTAGAAAGATTAAAATGCGAATACCCCAAGCGTTGCCCAATACCCAGCTTGAGCTTGGTTTTGTGGCCAACACTCAGACTCAAATACCAAAGAGTCTTAGCTCCAACTACAGATCCAGCTCCAGCTGTTGCTGCCAACTCTGCATTTGGCCTCTGGGCCAAGTGTTTATACATATATCCCAACTTGTTAGCCGGAAAACGGCCAATTTTTACGATTTATAGAAATTTGAGTACTAGCTAGCATACACTTGCCTCCAGTACGTCGAATATTTCTCTATTTAATGGGCAGATTTATTATAATTCATTGTTATTACACTGCCGGGCGTAGAGGAAGTATCGATATTTAGTGGGCAGACAATGCGATCAATAAGGGTTCGCTAAAGATTGTAATTATCGGATAAGACGCAGCAGAAAATTCAATCTGCCAGGTAGATTCAACCGATGTATAATTTAGCAGAGCTTGGGAAAAAATTTAAAATATTTTAACGCCTTTTTGCGCTGGGTAAGCTGTAATATCGGAAGAAAAACTATTGATGTAAAGACTTTAATTTAAAATAATATCATATTTAAAACTTCTATAAAAGAAATACGCATAATTTTCAAGTATAAGTTTGAAATAATATCAGTATATCTAGTAAATCGGATTTGTTTTATATAATATCTTTACTAGAAAAACTCATTTTATTAAGGTCTTTAAAATTGTATCTCAAAAAGGGCAATAATTTGTATACAAATTACTATTTTTCCAAGAAGAAAATGTTTGCTAAAAACTCTAAACTAAATAGAGATCATTTGAGAAAATATTATGGCAAAAAATATCATTCCCAATATATAACTTAATAATTAATTTTATTACAAATATTTGTATTATTTTTTGGTTGACTGATTACAGTTTGCTTTAAATAAAATTTTATAATAATAAATAAATAAAAATATGCTTTTTGAGCTAACAAAACGAGAAAACAAAGTTAAACTCGGGATAAACTAAGGAAGAAATAAAACTTGGATTTACGATGATAAGAATTGGGTTGATTTCATGAATAAAAGATAAGCCAAATTTAGAAGAGATCAAAGATGAAATACTAGTCAACTTTAAAAGAAAACAAAGAAGTTCAAATTCTGCAATTTTCAGCAAAAGTATTGTGTGTAAGAGAAGACTAATTAGACAGCTGAGCAAGTAAGGGAAAGCGATCTGCAGTTAGCTGCCATTACTTAAGGAAGGTACTTTAAAAGTAAGAGTATAGTTGGCAAATCGCTTGAGCTTGGCGGCTACAGTTGGCTGACTTGTTGAGGTTTCTACGGTTACTTCTTCATCGCCTTTGCAGACTCTTCGGCTGCTCCTCAATGCAAAGTTTGCGGCTGCTGCTGATTCCCTGGCTGGCTGCTGACCTTTTCACTTTTGTTTTCATTTACAGCCAAAAGCGTACGTCTTGCCTGGTTGCCTGGTCTCTGTGGCGTTGCAAAGTGGCAACAACAAGTAGCTGCAACTTCAAAAGAGCCACGGAGTTTTGATGTTGAAGCTGAAGCTGAGGCTGAAGTTGAGGCTAAAACAGCAGCTGTTGCCGCTCGTTCGTTGCTCGCTTAATGAGCTGCAGCTTGGCTAACAAAACATGCCCACTCTGGATGCACTGTGCAAAATTTGTGGGGCAGTTATTAATCGCCAACGCTTGCAGCAGTTTCTTGGATTTTTCCAAAGATTTTTCAAAGATTTTTTTTTCCATATTTTTTTGTGGCTTTTTTTTTGCAGTTGCTGCTAAGGTCAGTTGTAGCCAAAAGGTCAAAGCAGCATTTGACGGCTTTTTGCTGTGAAGAACCTTGTTGTAGGGTCTCTTGCCTTGAGGCATGAATGGGTGTAACCCCAGCACACTGACAGAGGCAAAGACAGAAAGACGGACAGCAAGACAAACTCTTGTAGTGTCTGTAGAGAGCCAAGAGCCAAGCAAATGCAATTACTGGAGTTGTGCCACAGTTTAGTTAGAGTTTGTGGCTATTAATGGCAGAGACTCGAAATAGGTTCCGCTGTTGGGACACACCATGAGCACTATGAGCACTATGAGCACTACGAGTACCCCTAATTGCTTAAGCGAATCTCATCATCTCTTTCCCCCTATTTTCCTCGTCTCTCTCTGTGCGTGAGCTGGGCAAAGGCTTTAAACTCTGTAGGTTAATTGAGCTGGGAAATGTGCTGTGATAGAGCAAATTGCAGCTGAGCTATGAAATTGGTATTTGTTTATAATTATGATTGTTCAAATGAAGCTATATGTGCGGTGCTCAGCTTTGAGCTAAATCGATGTTAAAGCAGAACAAAGGCCACGAAAAGCCATGACTGTAATGTATCTTTTACAGCTTACATGGTTCAGTTCTGAGCAGCTTCTACAGCAAATGCTCAAAAAATGCTTGTGCTTAGCTTGTATCTTTTAGTTGAAATTATTAAATATTTTTTAAAGATTTTTTTAGAATGTTTTAATTTAGATTTTATGTGTTTTTTTCCTCACATTTTTGAAACACTTTTTCCAACCTTTCAGAGTTTATAAAAAATTTGGAAATTTTTAAAAGATTATTAAGTTGTTTGTTAACATTTTTGTAGATTTTTTTTAAACAATTTTTCCATACATTTCACACTCGATTTGATATATTAAGTTTGTCAAATATTTTTCATAGTTTTTTGTTTAAACTTTTATGTGTATTTACAGTTCTTGGTAAAGATTTTAAATAAATTTGAAAAGTTTTAATTTATTTTTATTTTGTGTAATTTAATGAAGTATTTTGTATATCGTTTATTCAGGACTCCGAGTTTTATAGATTTTTTTAATTGTTGTTTTCACACTTTTTAAGATTTGTCTAAATTTGTGTTGATTTTCCTCATATTTTATAGCTAAATTTACACCATGTAGTAATAATTGAATCTATTTCGCACTACATATAGATTCTACTAATTAAAAAATAAGTTAAACTAGTTTCGAAGTCTTGGGTTACTCGTCAAATTCTTGGCAATTAATGCAATTGAAACTTGTTCGCGACGCCTCTCACCTGTGTTGGCTAGTAACAGTTACTAACTAGTAACTAGTATGGGCTGTTGGCCAGTTGGCAATCGTATCTCGAGTGGAAGTCGATTGTGTTTTTTAGTAAATGCTGCTTCCATATGATTGTACAATAATGGCCCATTCAGGGGCTCATTTTGGGCAGTCATTAGAACACCTTTAAGCAATGGATTTATGCTTGAATGCGTTCACAAAAACCCACTCGACTATTCATTATTCATTATTCGGTATTCGGTATGCAGTATTCGTTATTCGTTATTCACAATGCAGCAGTATTCATTATGCAGTGGTTAGTGCAATCTTCAATCTAATGTCGATCTATTGCCAAACAATATTCTGGCTGGAGCCTCTATTCACACGTCAGACTTGGACTCAGACTCAGATTCAGACTCAAACTCAGACTCTACTGAGACTCAGACTCAAACTCAGACTGAGACTGCGACGTGTTTCGCATTTCGACCTATGCACCACATTCCTGACTGAAATTGCATTGATTACACGAACTTGTTGCAGCATCAACAACAACTACAACTACAGCTACAACTGAGACAACAAAACTGCAAATGCCAAGAGCTTATAAGTTAAGTCATTTGGCGGCTGCCGCCAGAAGCTCTACACTCATAAAAAAATATGGTATTAAATAATCCTAAACTTGTTATCGTATTAGGATTTAATATTCTAGTGTATTGTGTACTCCAAATTTTTCGGAAATATTTTTAAAGATTTTTTCTAGATTTTTTAAAAATATGGAACTCTAAATACTTTTTCTATTTTTTTTTCGTTTTAATCTTTTTGAAAATATTTTTTTTTTTTAAATAATAATCTATAATTGCCAATATTTAGGAAAAAACTGTTTACTTTATTCAGGTCATTTTTTAAAATTTAGAGGAATTTTTGATACAAGATAATTTTATTATAGCAGTTATTTAAAATATTGATAAATTTCATCAAAATATTTTTAAGCTGTGCAGATTTTTCTAATATTTGCTGCAGAATTTCTTGAGAATATTTGCTTTTTCTGTAATTTTATATCTTAGATGTCGAATTTAATTACATAAGCTTAAGTACAAATTAATGAGATAAAGATTATCATAATATTAAGAATGATTAACCCAAATTCATTTAAATTCGATTTTAGTGAAAATTACTAATGGGTTTTTCTCTGTGTAGCTGCTGCACTGTTCGTAGATTTTCTCTGAAGTTTTGTTTAGCAAAAATAAATTGTTTATGCTTTTCGATTTTATTTGGCTAGCACGTAAGCACTAAAGTATCTATAAGATGTGCGAGGTGAACCAGCAAATAGCCAAGAGCCAAGAGCCAAGTGTGTCTTTTGGGTCCATAGTCTCAGATCTACGGTCCACAGTTGGTCATTCGTGTTGGCCAGGTTGCAGCATCCAAGCTGCAACTAAGCTCATAGCTAACTAAGGCCAGCTGCCTAAGCAGCGGGTGGATGTATCTACAAGATACATATTTCTCTTGTTGTTGCAGTTGCTTTAATGCTGTTGTTGTTGTCGTTGTTGTTGTGGCTGCTGTGTGAGGGGATTATGGCTGGCATAACGAACATGCTCATATTTGAGCATGTTACAATTTTGTTAAGTAATTTGCTAGCTGTTGTCTATACGTCTCTATACAAATGTATCTGTAGCTGTGGCTTCAAAAGTATCTCTAGATATGCTTGTAGCTGCGTGTGCAAGTGCAGCTTAAGCTCTAGTATCTGCTACTGTATAATCAAAATATAAATATCTACAGCTGTTTCAGCTTCTATTTATTTAGATCTATATACATAATCAACTATTTGCCCTGATTTTCTATCAAAATAATAGTTTAAACTATACAAATTGTATCTTTAGAATCTCTGCCAGTTTCGTTAACTAGATTTGCTTTTAAATTAATTTTTAAGCGCCTTAACGATGCGTAGCTAATCGATAATTGATCGGCGCATCGATGAGGTTGCACTTGGGGGTGTGAATATTGACCCAGATAAGTGATAATTGAAAACTTGAACCAGCATTATGCTAACCGAGGCATGATCGATCGGCCATACGACCAGACGACGAGGTGAACTGCACTTTGGCTGCAATCAAATGTGCAATATATAATCGATTAATCGACTACAAGTACACGACATTGAAACAATCAACAGCCGCAAAAGGCAAAGAGCTCCATACAAAAAGATAGACATAAGGCTAGAGATGACATACAAAGATCAGATCTAAATGGCATCTAAACATAAATAAATGTAGAAAGGAAGAACTGCAGAGACAAATAAATAATCCGGCTAAACAACTTTCTAACTGAGCTAAATTCATTCATGCTCATCTAAACCCAGTTAATTGCAATTTAATTTAAAAATTTGTTTACGAATTCAATTCACATTATCAACTGGAAATTGAAATTAAAATGCATCAAGTGTCAGCCAAAGTTCAACAGAAATTAGCATCGAAATTAATTTAAATAAAATTGAATCGATTTCAAATATGTTGACAAATGTAAATCGATTAATATGCAGACTAAATGAATCTATCAGCAAATAATTAAATTACATAGTATAGCTGTTTGATAAATGAAACTTGCCGGACAAGCGGGCAGTTCTTTGGGCAAATTTGAAAAGTTTTTATTTATTTATTTATATTCATATGCAAAACGAACCAATTATAGAACTGCGAACACAATGGAGCACAAAGTTATGAAGTAGCAAAAAGAATGATGGCGTAATGCATAAGAATATCGCTTATATAAGAATAAAATATGTATATAAAAGAATCTTAAATAATATAGAAGACTAGACTCAAGAATTTTAATGATATCGTATCTGCTGTTGATGATTTATCGATTGTGTTTTGTAATTTACTGGAATTTGTTATGCCTAGAAGTTCTTTGAAGCGCAGTATTTCAAGTGGCTAGACACACCTTGAAATACTTCTGATAAAAACTTATAATAATTATAATAATACCAACGAACATTTGTGTAGATTGTAATCGATCATATTGTATAAACTGTAAATTTTGTATTTAATTCTAAAATATCAACTGGTGCAGGTTCTCGCGAATCAGATTTCATTATAATTGAATGTTTAAGCCGAAACATGAAACTGTCGAGATGTTGTCAAGTCTGCAGAGTTGCAACACAGCTGAGTTTGTGATTTTGTTAAAGCCAAATGATGATGACGATGATGATGATGATCTGGTGACTGTTTGGCACTTTTGCAGCTTGTCAGCTCATCTGCTGCTCAAGCTGTCCGGACTCATTTAAATAGATTTGTAATTAAAGCAGCCCCAGCAGAATCTGCAGACCTGTTCCAAACATCACACACAACACACACAACACACAACAACACACAACAAACACAACAAGTCATAAGCCATAATGACTTGAGATCACACGAGAACCTCACACTTGACGCTTTTCCACGCTTTTTAGTTTTTCGCTTTTCGTCTTTTCGGTTTGAATCTGCTGCGATTTTTTGTGAATCACTATGAATATATTTTACATGAGCTTCGAGTGCTTGTTATATGTTAATCAATTTTTTGCTCTCTGTTTTATTTAATTTAATTAATAACGCCAAGTTAACAAATTTTGCTACAACTTGTTGTAGTAATTATATTTATTTTTTCTTTAGTTGTATCTTTTTTGGTTGTTGTTTTGCAACACTTTGTTGTATCTATAGTTGTAGTTGTTGTTAGTTGTACCACGTTAATTACAAAAGTTCACAATTTGCATAAATTGTGCGGCGAGTTTGGCAAGCATTTGCCTAGTTAAACAAGCAAAAGATACGCTCAGCAGCCGTCAGATACTTTTGTATCTCTTGTTTGCGGCTGCTGTCAATAAGCCATTTATCTCTGTCAATATTAAGGCACTTTTATTTCGGGAATTGATAGCTGTATGTTGATAAAGCACTTGCAAACATTTTGAAAAATTTTTGAAAAATATTTGCTTAATTTAATGAAAGATTGCAACGATTTTTCAAAGATTTTATGCAAATTTATAGACGTTTTAAGATGTATTGTAGTTTTATCTTCCATTTCAACATTTCTGAAACTACAAAGATTTCACTAAAACTATAAATTTAAAAAATATTTAATTTTGCAAATATTTATCTGAGATTTTACGCAAATTTGAAGATTTTTAAAGACCTGTTGCAGTTTTTACTGTTGTAAGCAAATGGAAAAAATTTTACTAAAATTTTAATTTTACTAAATTATTTAAAAAATGTGCAGAAATTTGTTATAGATTTTGTCAATGCATTCTACATATTTTTCTAAGATGTTTAATTTTTGTTTTTCTTATTTTCAGTTTACTTAGTTTTTTTTTGTCACCTTTAACACAGTTTTATATTTTCTTCTTATTTTTCAAATTGTTAGAGTTTTGATAACATTTTTTAAGAAATCAGTTTTTATAAATTTCGTTGCTTTTGCAGATTTATATTTAACTATTAGAGTTTATCTTATTTTTTTTAATTCCTTGTGTTTTGTTTATTCACACTTTGTCGTTACTTCTTAACATTTTGGAATGTTTATCTTAAATTGGTATTATTATTTTATATATAAATTTGTTATTTATTTTAAATAGTTTTTTTTTTGTAAAATTTCTTACGGTTTTATTAATAGATTTTTGAAGTATTTTAGCACTTACACTTGCTGCAGCTGTTGTTTGTTATTGTTTGCTTAACTGTTATTTTATTTTTTATGGATATTCGACGCGCGTTTGTTGGCTTGCAAGCTGCGCACGTTTGGCTGCCAAAATAACGACTGAAGCTTTGGCGCTTGCCCGATTTGCTTGAAGACGCCGAAAAAACTCAACTGAGCATGCGCGGCAGCGACGCCGACTGCGGCAGAGCAGCAGCGGCAACAGTTTGTTGTCTCTTTACGGTTTGTTATGATTTTTTCGGTGTGTTTGTTGTTTGTGCCGTGAAGAGACTTCGCTTAAAGCTGAGCTGCGTCTGAGACTTTCGGTTTCAGCTTCAGTCGCTGCGAGCGCGCAGCGAATTCGCCGCGCTTAAAGCTCAATTCGCCGTGACTGAGCTCGCTCTTAAATCAGTTGGGGCGCGCTCTTAAGCCAACTTGTTTTGGGGCCGAGTGGAGTCAGTGGTGCAGTGGGACTTGCAGTGCATTGAGCCACTTTGGAGTTGCCTTTTGGCCATTGTCGCTGCCTGTTTTTTTTTTAATGCCAACATTTATGTTTTAAAGTTATGATGCCATCTTTTGGGCCAAGTTGTTGTTGCTGCTGCTGGTGGTGCAGTGGGGCTGGTGTTGCTGCGCTGCAGTGTTGCGAGAATTTTGGTTGCAAAAATGGCTAATATTAGAAAAAATAGTTGCTAGAAATAGCCAAAAAAAAAAAAAAAAAAAACAGAATTTACAGAATTTATGTAATTTAATTAAATATGTATCGTTGGCAAAACCAATATTATCGATGTTTTCGGCACTGTCCGATGTATCGATTTTTAATCTTCAACATTATTTATTTATTTATTTTTATTGTAAAACAGAAATTATTTCTAATAATACAATGTTTTTAAAGCCAGAGCGACTGGGGCCTTCAGGCTGCATTTTCAACATACTTTGAGTATCTATAGGGTATCGAGTGAAAATCCCTCCAATATTAATTATTAATATTGGCTCTAAAATCTACATTTTTCAACCAAATACTGGCATGTTTGAATGTTTTCTGCAAGATATTGCTATACAATTAGATTACACAGCATTTCTCACGATTTGAGAAAAAAAATTGTTGGCCTGAAAATATCATAATTTTTAAGGGTGACCCCTTAAAATTTTCGCCAAATATTTTAAATTTTTGTGCTTCGATTTTTTACCTAAATTTTAATTATGAACTTAAATAATTAAGAAAAAACCACACCACTTCAAAATCGGTAGAGTTTTGAAAAAGTTATGCGGATTCAAAGTTAAAAAAAATGGCTTTTATCATTAAAGGAGTGATCATCCCCACCATTATACGAATATTGGCTCTAAAATTAAATCACGCGGTTAAAATCTAGCCACAAAATGCCCAAGCTGGCAGTACTGCTGTGGTGCGGTGGTACGGTGGTGCAGTGGTGAAGTGGTGATGTGGTGTGGTGCCTGCTGAGTGGGTCATTACAGCATTGCCGTGTCTCGCTGATGATGTACGAAGCATGCGCCGCACTAAAGAACGTTTTAATGTTTTCATCTTGTTTTGCTTTTTATGTTATCTTTTGGCTTTTATTTTATTTATCTTATAAATAAATATTGCGTAAATGTTTGGCTGCTGGCGTGCATCAGCATTGCGCAAAGCGTTTGAAAATTGAAAATGGGAAAATGGAAAATGGAAAACTGCAGAAAAAAGCTGCCATCATTGTGGGTATGTTGAACTGCATATGAGGAAATCGCTCAACTGAAAGCGGAACAAGTTCAAAATAAAACTAAATACAAAAAACCGAAAGATAGCTGCCAATTTTAATTGCCAGCTAAACGAAATTGAGATAAAATTTCAAATGAGAAAAGGCTGTAAAAATGAAAATTTCCTATTATAATTAGTATGGCTATTTTTTTTATTTGACCAATAATCATAAAAGTGAAACCATGTTTTTTGTATTTTATGTCTACTAAAAACAACACCATAACCATACAAAATATTCAATTAACATTATAGATAAAGATAGTCAGGCCTATTAATAATAAATTAAAAAGCAATTAAAAAATTAAGGAAAAGAAGATATATAAATATTACAAAAAATAACTATATGAAATAAAATATATAAATTAAAGTAATAAAATAAATACAATAAATTAAAATGTTTCTTTTTGTTAATTTTTTAAAATATATGCGATATACGATGATGAAATAAATGCAATTTATTTGAAGAAGTGAATGCGATTTATTTGGTAACATAAATGCGATATATGTAGTAAAATAAATATATTTAAACTTTATTTAAATATTTATTAAATTTAAATTCATGACTGAACAAAAAAGATTTTATATGTAACTGAAATTGAATTAAATTGTAAGGCATAAATATTGAAACAATTCTTTTGCTAATTCTATATTGGCAGACGCTAATTATATCATATTCTTCTAACTAATTTTTAAGATCACAAATAAAATATATTCCTTAAATTGTTTCCTTCTTCTTAATAACCCATTTCTCCTCCTTCTTCTATATCTCTTGTAGCATTATTAAATATGCTTACAAGATTTCCTGCCTGATTCAGACTTTACCTAGCAACAGCTGTCACCTGCGGCTTATCTGCTGTCCCCCATTCACTCCCCTGCCAAAGATCCAAGACTCTGTTGACTCAGCATCTGTGCACTGAGAAAAATAAAGAATAATTCGCTATACAAATCAAAGCTCTTAAATGAATCTTATTTTGATCTAGAATTCGAATATAAATCGAAAAAAATGCATAATAAATTCAAATCAATGAAGACAGAATTGGGATTGAGATTCATCTAAGGTAATGATTAAATTAAGTACAAATTTAAACTTATTTAAATTCCCAATATCATACTAATAGAAATATGTATTTTAAATACACGCTTGAATAAACAATTTCCGAATTTTTTTTTAAATTCTTCTGGCTTATTAAACTTTTGCTTGCTTTGAGCCCAAAAACGCTTGTTATTTCTCTCAGTGTATGCCATACTCCCACCCAGCTACAGTTGCAGTTGCAGTTGGAGTCTCAGTTACGTTATTGCGGTCTTGGTCGGCTCCAGGGGCATGTGGCAAGTGGCAAGTGGCAAGAGCAGTGTAATTGGTCTGGGCCAGCTTAAAAATATATTGCGAGCACGATTGCAACTTGTGCGACGCAATCGATACGCAAGTGCATATATGTATATATCTATTTTTTTCTATTTTTTCCTGCCATTTTTGCTTCAATTTTTTTATTGCATTTTGTTATTTATTTGGGGTTTTTCATTTGCGTTTCTTTTTTGTTTTTTTTTTTTTTTTGTATGGACGGGGGCACAAGGTTAGTGGAGTTTGTGGCGGTGCGTTCGATTTTCCGATTTTCCGACAGATTTTCGAATTATGAATGGTTCGTGCGAATTGCATTCTAAATGTCAATGCTACGAGTTGTCAGTGTGTGTATCTGTGAGTTGAGTTGCTTTATGTATCTGTGAGATACTTTATAGCTGCGGCAGGCGGTTGACTGTTTTGCTGTTGTTGCTGTTTTTTTTAGTCTTTTTTTTCTTGCTCACATGAAAATGTGTGTGCTCATGTGGAATTTCCGCTATTCAAAACACGAACACGACGCACCTTAAAAGCCAAGCGACTCCACCACCAACAGCACCACCAACAGGCACCAGGCACCACACACATGCTATGGAGTGGTGTGGAGTCTGTGCTTAAGTTATTGAAAAATGCTTCAGCTCTATTTAAATACAAAAAAATTTCATGCACTTTGAAACGCCATAAATAATGTCGCTGCCTCTAGTGATGGGAAAAAAAAATGCAATAATCGATTATTTAATCATGTCTCATTTAAAGATTGCGATTATTAATTGCTTAAAATCGATGAAAAATTAAAGAAATCGAAACTAGAATCGTTGTTATTTTTACGCGTTCCAAACATTATCTTACTTAAAAAAGTTTTTTAATTGATCCTAGCCGCTTATCGAACTAATCCAATATTATTTATTTTATTACTATTTTGTCGAATAATCGTTCAGTGATTCGATTAACTAAAACCCTTTATTTAATATAATTAAATGTATGCTTAAAACAAAATAATCGATTGTTTTATTTATCATATGATTAACTGTGCCATCGCTAGCTACGCTCCCTCCCACTCTCTCCCTCTCTCTCTCTCTCTCTGTCAACTATCTCTTTTTAGCGCTGCTGCTGCAGTTGCCGCTTAGTTTCTTGACTCTGACTGAGAAATCAAATCAATCATTTTGCACGGAACGTCACAGAAAAATGCAATTGTTTTAAGCCATGTGGGTGTGTGTGTGTGTGTGTGTGTGTGAGTGTATCTGTGTGCGTGTGTTGCATGTGCGTGTATGTCTTTATGCTATTATGACAGCGGCAACAAAGCGCAACAATATCAAAGCGTTTAATAATTAACACAAAAGAGTTCAACAAACAAGCAGAGACAAGCTGAAATCGCTCATACGCTCTGTTGAACTTCAGGCGAAAAAATTCAGCAGAATACAACAGTCGAGTCGACTGCTTAAATAAATAATAACTATTATTCGATAGTAAATTAAAAAAATTATATAAATTTATATACATACATTTATTAAATAATTAATTAAATATTAAACAAATATAAATAATAATTTAAATATTCTAGCTATAAATAGTTTTACTAGAAAATAACAAAAGACCAATTTGTCTAGTTTTGCTAAACAAAATATTAATTTAAATATTGTAAATATTTTTTTTTGCCAAAATATTAAACTAAAACAACGAAATACTAAAATAAACACTAGTATAAATGAGTTAAAATTTTGCAAATATTTTATTTGAAAAAATTATTTTTTCTAAAATTAATTGATAATCAAATTTGGTGTCTACAAACCCCAAAGACACCATATAGCCTAGTCTTAGTCGGGATCTACGGACACGCACAAGGAAAATTCAAAGCGAATTCATGTGTTGTGTGTGTGTGTGTGTGTGTGTGTGTGTGCGCGCGTGTGAATGTGTGTGTGCCAAGGTGTACCAAGCGCATGATTAATTGTGCAATTGCAATTGAATTAAAAGCGTGTTAAGACATGAGCTGCAAAAGGAAGAAATCAAGCATTATAGAGCAAAGAGAGCAAAAGGAAGAGAGAGCACGTGAGAGATGCTAAAAGAGCTGAAAGCAAAAAAAAAACAGCAGAAGCTGAACTTAAAAAAGAGCAAAAGTAAAATGAAATGAAAAGAAACGTAATGAAATGAAAGGAAAAAGAGATTTCGCTCGGACAGTTTAATTGAATTTATGGTAAATGCAAATGAGTGGGAAACTGTGAATAAAAATCAACACTGAATTGATTGAGGCGAACAGCCAGAGAGCCAGATAAAGTAAGGTAGACACATGGCATATGCAAAATTAAAGCCAGAAACAGCAGCAAAAGCAACAACAATGCCGCATACATTGTGCACACGAGCGAATTGGCCACGGCTGAGGCTGCGATTACGATTAAACACGCTTGTAAATACTGGATCATAAATAAAAATAAAAAAAACATAAGAAAACAGAGCGAAAACCAATACAAAAAGCATATATTGTAAAACTCAACAAGTGAAACAGAAACAGCAAAAACTAAAACTCAAGCTGAGTTTATTGAGTTTTCAGATTACAAACCGAGATCAGAGACAAGACGACCCAGGAAAGACGCTGCCAAACTTTGGGGTAATCGATGGGTTTAGTTGAGAGCAACCGACAAATGCGCAGGGATTTATGGCAAGTGTTTACGCAGAGGAAACAGGAAGAAAACATAGATGCAAAGATGCAAAAATAGCGATATAAAGTGGGTAAAATCAGCAGTAAAGGCGAGCTAAAGTTGGGGGAAGTTTGACTGAGATATCAAGAGAAATTTATTTATATATTTCCTAAAAACTATATAAAAGCTTCAGACAAAATTATTTATTTATAGAACTTTTTGCATTAAAATATTTCATTTCAGGAAAAAAACGCTCATTTCAGGAATTAGGGCGAGCTAAACATAGGCGAATTTGCATTGATAAATTCATGGAAACTTTTTTTATTTTTTGATGTTACAAGATTTTCTTAAAACAAAAAAAAGTATATTTGCCAAATTACAAATATTTTAAAATTTTTAAAAAACATTAAATTAATATATAGATTTTTTTTGCAACTCAAAGTTAGTTCAAGGTGTCCATCTCAGTTGATAAACTATACTATATATAGAAGGTCACATTAACTATTTACTTGGCAAGATATCTGTAAGATTGCTTTATAATTTATTGCTATTAACTATGCATTTAATAATAATCATCATAAATTATTGATGCTTTAACCTGTTTAGTCCAATGCGATTTATGTTGATTTTAGTCTGTGCACAAATAATAAAAATCTCTTAAACCAAATATATCGTCCATTAAGTCGAGAGTGTGAACCGATGACGTTGAGCTGTCATATCTTGGCTAGTAAATTTTAGCTAATACTTTTAACTGCACTTTAAATGCCGATAGTAATTAAATAATACTTAGACTCTTATACTACTGTTGTAAGTATTTTGCTTACAACTAAGATCAGAACCTGATGTAAATGCTTCTTATTATTTAATAAAACTTGTTCTTCAGCTTAAGCACTGCTTTTAGCTATTTAAACTGATTAATATTTAAACGTGGCAAACCTATATACCCTACATTTTGTAGAGTATCAGAAGCTTGTGCTGTAATGAATTTTTTGCTCTGCTTTTTTGCGTTCAATTGAATTTGCACGCTGCTGAGTTGAATGAGTAATGTCCAGCTGCATGACAAAGGGAAAGGTGAAGGCATTTGGAAGAGGAGGGCAGAGGGGGGAGCAGCTGGAGGTGCTTGGGAGGGTGGTGTCAGTGTCGCTATAATAATTACATTACAAACGCTACAAGCCACAGTCAGAGGCAGAGCAGAAACAGAGGGAGAGGCAGGGGCAGAGGCAGAGATAAACCCGAAGACAGGGCCAATCATGCCAGGCACAACATATAAGTACACACACTCAATACACACACAAATAAAAACACTACACACACTTGCATACCCTGTAGTACAGGCAGTCCACTTTACAGCCCACGATGCCAGCTGAAGTGTATCCCCCACTTGAAGCTCTAAAAAAAGCGCGAATCTCAGCTCACATTTGTTTGTATTTTTAGACCCTGTTTTTTATAAATTATAGAAGGGTATATTCAGTTGGTGAAAATGAGAAAAGAGGCGTGGTAGACCCCTAAAGTACATATGTATATTTATTCTTCTTGAGAAATATCAATATCTCGCCTACTATAAAAGCTATGCCGTAATCTGATTAAGTTGGTTTTATAATATTGATACATTCTCCCTATCCCAAACTTGTAATTTGTAGCTTATTCCATTCTCCATCGATGCTGTGAGTTCCATTACGACCGGTTAAGAAACAGCAAAGATATGCAACAGACAATTTGCCTGATTATGTTTCTATTATTAAAACAAAAAGTACAGTGTCTGCTTCTGTCGGTTACGTCCGACTCTAGCCTTTCAACGGACTGAACTGTCCCTTACTGCTTTCAATTTAATTTTATTTTGATTTTATATTTATTTTTATTGTGAATCCGTGGCCCGCATTCGCCTGCAAACCTGCACGTTTTTTACATACCAAAAGAGTATTTACTTTAAGTATAAATATCGCATTGCGCTCGTTGTTTGCATCGGTATCTGTATCTGTGTATCTTTGTATCGTTTGTATCTGACGAGGTTTGTGGTCAAACGAGTTTAAGTTTATTTATGATTGCTTTTGATTTCATTTAATAATCAAAACGAGCCAGCGGGCGGTGCGCGTAATTGCACTTAGAGACGCCCGCAACCAGCGACGAGTGGTGCCGGTGGTGCTGGTGGTGCTGACCCACCAACTAGCCAAACTGATCCTAATTCAGTTGTAAAACAAAGCGACTATTTTTTGCCAATCCAAAACTTCCGCATCGTGCAGCAAGGGGGCAAGATTGATGAATTGAGTCCATGTGGGCCATCAGACTCAGTTGGCCCAGTCTCATTTTAATACTTTGCTGGCCTAATCACATGTCTCTTTTTTCGGAGTTGCCACTTTTTGTTTTCGTTTTATTGCCGTTGCTGTTTCTGCAAATGCCAGACCTTTTCGTAATGCCACTTTGTAATTGCCCCTCTGCTGAATGCGTTGGCGTCTCAGCTGGAAGTCGCAGTTACACTACAAATTGTAGCTTGGGACATGCCCCAGCTCTCTCTCTCTCTCTCTCTCTCTCTTTTTCTCTCTCACTCGGACTTAGAGATGACACTCGGAGAGTTTGCGTGTGAGACTATCAACTAAACTATAATTCTATAGACCTTTAAGTCCTCTCATTTTCATATTTCATATAAGTCATATCATACCATAAGTATTTTTTATTATGTTTACTACCGTATAATTCCAAAATAATTGCCTCCCAAATTATCAAAACTTTGATGCATCATATCTCTCTTAATTATGTATTGATTTTGATTAAATTTACAGAATTTATGCATGAATCTATTAAGTCTCCTAAATAGGTCAATTTATTTCGCTTATTGTGAGTAAAAGAGGCGTGACTTCAAAGATTTTAAAAATTTTCTATCTACTTAATCTATAGATCTAGCTACATTCCAAAATTAATAGCTCTAGCTCTAATATTTCCCAAGATCGAAGCGTTCATACAAACTGACAGACAGAGAGACAGCAAATACTTCAGATATCGCATTCTCCACTCGTTCGTGACACGCTGTCATCTCTAGCTGTCTTGCTGGCAGTTTCACTTTCCGTTAGCCGACTTCACCTGCATTTTGTCAGCTATTTGCACAATGTGCACGTAGAGGCAACGGCTCGTAGTTCGTATCTGCTATAATTTGGCGCTTTATATTGTTTTGCGATTGCTTTGTGTGAATCCCAGACGAAGCTAGAGCCCAATTTTTTCCACCTCCCCCCTCTTCAAAGGGGTATTGTAGTCCAGGTACTCCGAATACTCCGAGTGTTCCGAGTGTTCCGAATACAACTTTGTTTGGCAATTACAAAAATTTTGTAATTTTAGCTGCGATGCGCCGCGGGATTCTGTTTGGAATACGTTGACGCTTGCGCAAAGAGTTGGGCCCCATTCCCCTCCCTCTCTGCACTCTGCACTCTGCACTCTCCTGCTCAATTGGCTTAGCCAATATGGTATATGGTAATCAATGTGATCTCGACAAGAATGCGACGGGCTGACGTTAATTGAATTCGCCTCTTGGCGTAGAATGTCAGCTGCTTTTCCCAGCCAGACACAGGCATGCGATAAATCTATCTGCATAGAAGCAAAAACAATTATCTATGGGCACACCTTATCGCCTAGGTAGCATATCATTTGTCGGCCCAACTATCCAACTATCTAAACTATCCATGGCGGCGGTTCAGATCTCGATCTGCATACAATGCCCATTGGGTATCGCTGAAGGGGAGCCCACCAAATGATATGAGAAACATTGTTGGCTCACTTGAAATCCCATGGTATTAAGGAGAGTTGGGAGCTGAATGGGCTGGGAGTGGGGGGATAGGAAGGGAGGCACTAAACAACATGATATGGCGGTTTTTGCAGCCTCATCATGCGCCAAGCACTTGAGTGAACTTTTAAATGGGATTTGATATGGGCAGACTACAGCTGAAGACTGTCGGAAAGAGAGGAGAGAGAGGGTTTGAAGAGGGTTAGGAGGAGGAAGAGCTATTGGGATTAGTCAGGTAGACGGTGTATGGAGCGCTTTAGGCATTTCAATTGTCGGCTCTATGGACGGATGAGCCGACTGCGGTTGTTGGTAGCCATGAAATTTGCATAGTTTAGCCATGATGATGGCAGCTTAAACAAGAGGCACAGAGAGATATCGATGGAGAGAGCGAGAGAGAGAGAGCTAGAGAGAGGGGAGGGGAAGAGAGAGCGGCATATCGCTGGCTGAAAAGGTTAAATTTAAATGGCATTTTGTGCAATGTGCGCGCTGATGCCAAAAATCAGCAATAACAACAACCACAGCGAAAAGCAAACAATTGAACTCAACTGAACAAACAAACAATCAACTCGGTGGCAACGCCGAAAATGCCAAAAAAATTCAAATTGATTTGGCAGGCATTTAGAAGTAAAACAATGCATAGCATAGCACAAATACCCTGCTAAATAATAGAAAATAATTATTTATGTTTACCGAATTTTAAAGCATAATATAAGACACAATGAAACCAACTATAAAATAACTTATGCGGCACATAATTATAAAATTCCATATTAAATTTTATAACTTTACATGCCGAAGATCTCAAGATCAACAAATAATACAAAAAAATTTTTGAATCATTCTTTTTTTTTTCGTATTTAAAGAAAACGTAGAAATACTGTAAACAATCAAAAACCAAGTTAGAAATATTGTATTAAAGAAATTCTATAACAAATTTAATAGTTATTTGGGTTGTACTTTTTAAGTTATGAGTGATTAAACATTTTTCATAATTTTATTATTTTATGCATAATTTACACCATATGATAAATTTCTCATTCAATATCTTTAAGGGAAATTTTATAGCTCTAAACCTTATAGTTCCCAAGATCTAAAATTTGAAATGTACTGATTTTTGCTCTAAAATACAAACTTTAAAGTTCTTAAAACCTAACTACCCTATATACAATTTGTTTGCTGTAGAGGTCATATATTATTCCTATTTGCTTTGCAATTTGATAGCCCTGATACGACTCTTTAGCATACGCTTAAACTGTACAGGGTACACACCATAATTATAACAATTTCTAGGCTAAAAACGTATTACGTTGAGCTTTAATTATGCTGTATAATACGCCAATCTAGCATACCCAATTAAGAGATTATATGATATACGATTATCGAAACTTTGTTTTGCGTAGTTTTGCTGTTCTGTTTTGACTGCGTCTCTCAGAATGTTCATTTATCATGGCTGGGCAGCCTTGACTTCAGATACAACCGAACAATACGATAAATAGATATTTATTTTTGTATCTTTTCTCTTTATTTCTTTTTCATTATTTTTGTGAGCACTTTTTAGCCTGTTAAGTATTTCCTCAAAAGAGTTCAAGCCACAATTGCTCGATGTTTGTCTAACTCTTCAAGTCCGAATCTGAATCATAAGTAAGTCCCCTTTGCACTCTTCTCCACTCTTTATCACCCTCTCTTTCTTCTCTCTTTCTGTTCGTTTGTTGCGCATACTTAACCTTGACTCGCCTGACTTTGGCACATGCCCTGATTAACTGTCCGATCATTTCTCAAATCCCAGATCGCGCTTGATACAACGCCCAACCTCAGCTCCAGTTACAGTAACAGTTACAGTTTCATGTGGGTATTTCTTCCTTCTCCTTCTCCTTCTCCTTCGCCTGCCTTCCTTCTCCCTCTCTCTCTCCGCTCCGGGCGGCTCTCGTAAGTAAGATTAATGAAAACATATGCCAAACAAATGCGAATGCGTCGATTGCTCCAAGTTACACACACACAGAGACGCATTTACATAGCTAAAGTGGCGTAATTGAACACAACTCGTTGTCCCTCGCTGATTACAGCGTTTTAGCCATGACATCGTGACACGCAAAAAAAAAAAACTAAATAACTATATATAAATAACTAAATAACTCTATATATAACTAATAAATAAGTTATCATTAATTAATTATTAACAATAAATATGTAATGCAACTAAGGTTCCACGTTCAAAATTGCGCTATTTATAAAAATTTTATTGATATCTGGATAGAATGGGCTTGATATCCAAAATTTTAAATAAACCCATTCAACGTATTGTACACATCTATCTATATTCAAAATTTAAAGCATGTAGCTTTTACAGTTTCTGAGATCGACGTGTTCATACTTCATATTACTTCTTTTTACGATTGCGATGCATTAAAATTCGGTATGGAACATTAAAAATTATTCAAAGCATAAAATTAAATTAAAACTGAAGATTAAAATAATCTAGAAATAAAGAAATGAATTCAAATTAATTAAATTAATCATTTACTTGTAGGTGAATTTAATTATTTAATTTAATTGAAATAATGATAAAGTTAGTACATGAATAAAAATAATAAATAAATAAAAATTTCAATAATTGTTTGTATCATTTAAAAGCTTTTATATTTTTGATCGAGACGACGAGTAGAGCCTTAGCCATAGTCTGTACGCAAAACTTGTTTTATAAATTATTTAATTTATTATTGTCTTATAATCAGCAGTAAATTAAAAAGAGAATATAAAATACAGTGTCTTCTGCTGTCGGTTACTTCCGACTATAGCTTTCCGTCTGACTGATCTGCTCCATCCGTTCTGGTTTTAAGCTCTTTTTCTTTTAAATGTATTTTAAAAATGTATTGACTCTCTCGATAAATAAATAAATGTAACTGATAGTTCGTGTCACGCAATCATCGCTAGCTGCACAAGCTAATTTCAAAGCGAGGAGCTTGCGAACTGTTCCGAGATTGTTGTTGTTGTTATTAGATGTTGGGCCTCGGGACTAGGTTTTGCGCTAAGATTAGCATAAATTCAACGGCTTGTAATTGCGTGACAGTGTGCGTGAGTGTGAGTGTGAGTGTGACGACTAATGAATACATTCGCCTGCGCTTGACGGCCACAAGGTGTTGTTGTTGTTGTTGTTGTTGTGTGGGTTGCACAGGGATTGCATGGGCTTGTCAAGAGCGAGATAGAGACATAGAGAGAGGGAGACAACAGCTGATCGTATGAGGCGAAATGCGGCGAATTAAGGCGATATCGAAAGCTGTCGCAGCGTTGCCAGACAGTCGCACTCTCAATATGCAGTTATGCATGCGTGCACTGTTATTATTCTTGTTGTTGTTATTGTTGTTGTTGTTATGTCTGTCTCGCTTGCACAATTAGCTCTAATTGTTTTGTAGCCGCATTTTGTTACGCTTCTGTTGTAGTTGTTGTTGTTGTTGTTATTGTTGTTGTTATTGTGTTGTTGTTGTTGTTGCTGCTGCTGTTGCGTGTTGTTGTCATTGTTGTTTGATGCCTGTTGTTGCTGCTGAGTCACGCAAAATGCATTTAAAATGCGCCGCAGTTGCAATTATTTGTTTACGAAATAATATCAAAAATGTTTTTGGTATGGTTTTAATACCCTAACAATGGAATAGGGTATTTTGGCTTGAATATAAATTAAGTTTCCTTGTAGTAAGTAGTCACAATCCATAATTAAAAAATTCGATAAAATACAATTAAGCTAAATTTGGTAAAAGTAAATAAAATTTAATGAAATAAATAAAATAAATAATTCAAAAATAATAATATTATTTTAAATAAACTTTTATAAACACTAAAAAAACGGACGGACATGGCTATCAACTCAACTCGTTATCCTGATCAAGAATATTTACAATTTCTAAGGATCTAAAATAAATAAAATAAAATATAAATAATTAATGAATTTTAATAATTTATTATTTATTTTAGGATATTCTCTTAATATAATTTAAATCTTTCAATTTTTAGTAAAAATGCTTTTATTCAGAATAAATTTTTAATTTAATAATTATAGGGTATATACGCTTCGAGCTTCCCGAAAAACAGCGGTGCTTCGTTATAACTTTTTGGTAAAATAGTTTTTCGTGCGTTGTTCTGCGCTTCCGCATCATTATGCAGCAAGGAGAAATAAAGAAAAAAAAAAAGAAAATGAGTTGTAAGTGCAGCAAGGAGGAGAGAGTGGGAGAAAGAAGAAGCAGGGGTATGAAGAGGGAAGAAGAAGGGGCAGAGACAGAGGCAGGTCACTTGTCGCCGTGCCATCGCATCCTTCGTTTGCCATTAAGCTGACAAATTGTTATCGTGCTCGTCAGAGTCGTAAATTAAGACAAGAGTCGCGACTTGTCTGAGAAGAGAGAGAGAGAGAAATAGTGAGAAGGAGAAATAGAGGGGGAGAGAGCAGGAGACAGTGACTGGGATACGGTTGCAGCCTTTCACCCACTTTGGGCCACTGGGGCAATGCATCATGCAGTTGTCAAAAAAAGCCAAGCTGGAGAGGGGAGAGATGAGAGAGGAGAGAGGAGAGAGAAGAGAGAAGAAATGCAGAGAGACAGAGACATGGACAAAGAAAGCACCAGCAGCAGTTGCTCCACTTTCCAGCTGCGTTACGCAATGCCAAAAGTCGTTGTCTGCCTCGTTGCCTCTCTCTGCCCCTCTCTCCGACTCTTCTCAATCCACCTCCTCCCTCTCTCACTCTTCTCTCCACAATCTCTCTGAGTCTGGAGTCTGCAGTCTTGGCCGTCTGGAGCCAGTGGCAGTTGGCTGACCAAACACTGATTGGAGTTTCATTACCAGCGCCAACAACAGTTTCGAGAAATGCGTTAGGCAGCTCCCCCTCTCCCTCCAACCATCTCTCTCTCTCTCTCTCTCCCTCTTTCTCTAGCTCTTTCTCTCCCCCGCTCTTCTCGCCCTGTCTTCAGCAGCATCGCCAGCGATTGATATAAATCAAATGTCTTGAAACAATACATCAACAGAAGGCGCTTACGTTGACGTTGTGCACGCACAGTGGCATCAAAATCACAATTGGCGAACAGAATATTTGTCATCTTATTAAATATTATTTTAGTGTACTACAAATATGTGTAATATTATATTTAAAATCCGGTTTTTTGTTTCTAAAAGTTAAACTCTTACATACAACTGAATCAAATAGTTGACAATTGCTCTTGCTCTAAAAATAGTTTTTCTATATTATTTATTTCTTAACTTGTTTAATAATAAAATATACAATTTTCTGACCATAAAGAAATATTTAAAATTATGAATATTGATTCGTTCTGTAAATTTTTGGAAAACTCAAAATAAAAACAAAAAATATTAATAATGTTTTAGCTGTTATTAAATTTTATGTTTTTTTAAAAAAAGTAGAATGTAAAGAAATTTAATTCTTATACTTTTAATATTATTATTGTTTACAAGTTAGGACTTAATTAATATTACGGCTAACATAATATAAAGCTATTGCAGCTAAAGCCTTAGGCTTCATTCTTATACTTTAATTTCAACTGTTTTAAAACATTAAAACATTTTCAGCAAATTGATTGCAATTAATTGCATTTCTGCCCACTGTGCTTTGACAGGCGTTTCATGTGCATCTCAGTCTCAGTCGCTAATGGCCTTTTGGCCAAACTGCTCTTGTTATTGTTGCCATTGTTGGTATTGTTGTAGATGTTGTTGATGTTGTTGGTGCTGTTTTGGTAGGTTTGTTCGAGTACTGAAACAAATGTCAATGGTATTGACATTTTCGTTACGTTTGTTTTCGTCTTGTGTTTTGTTTTGTTGTGTTTTTTAGCCTTTTGCTTCTTTAACTGATTCGAAATCTCAAAATTGACATGAGAAACTCTGCCGAAATCATGTTACATTTGGGGATTCCAGCAATATCTCTACAGATGCGATGCGGTTTGCCTTTCTACTCTCTGGAGAAGGGCATAAGCTATGCATGCGTCTGTCTCCATCTCCATCTCTGTCTCTGTCTCAGCTTCTTTCTCTTGCTCTTTCTCTGCCTTTGTTTGAATTTCATTGGATTTTTTATTTTATTTGGTTTTGTTTTGGTTTGTTGCAGCTTTTGCTTTGATTTGACATTTGTAAACACTTCCGCGTGCTCTCTTTATTTGTATTTGGCTCGAAGTTTGCTGTTGTCTTTGATGTAATTGATGGTTTCGTTTTGTAATTGACGCTGATTTGTGTTTTTTATTTTTTATTTTCGACTGCATTTAATGAGAGTTATTAGCAGTTTGGTTTATGTCTTTGTTTATAGTATTAATAAACATTTTTTTCTGTTTTCTGTCTGCGCCAATTAGCCATCTGCCTGCACTTGCAGCCTGGCTTTTATTATTGAGACTTTAAGTTAAGCACTCATTAAGGCAAATTCCGCATTTAATGCCTGAAATCTCAGTTTAATAACCGTTCTTAATTTGTTTTTTATTTTATTTACCACAGCTGCCTGATTCTGAGTTTCGGTTAAATAGGATTACCAACATTTAAATTTAATTACATATAATATGACACAGAAAAAAATTGTTAAAGATTCAACATTAGCTAAAAGGCTAAAAAATAGTATAATTATGAATCTTTAAAATTAATAAAGCTTGTTTTATAGCCCGATGCTTAAAAACAGCAGTTTGAAATCGTAAAAGAATTCATTAAATAATTGATTTTTTACGCTGAGTGCTATAAGAAATTTATTGAATATATTCATTTATTTAATTAGTCATTTATTTCATTTTATTTTGAAAATAATATGCAAAAATTAACCAAAGATTTCCCACGCTTAAAAATTGTACGATTTTCGTTATGCAATAAAAATAAAGATAATAAATAAATATGTAAAATCAAATAAATTTAAAAGATTCCTAACTTTCTCTAGAAAAAGTAATTTATTTTATGCCAAAAAATCTTTCCATTTAAACCTTTTATTTAAATTTATACAGATTTTTTTTAACTTTAATAATCCTTAAAAAAATGAATTCGCATCTTCTATTTGCCTTGAATGCAAACAATTTCTATGCACATCCGTTGTGCGTTCATTGGAGTGTATTTGAGCAGTTTTGAATGGATTCATTTGCTGTCAAGTGAATAGATAATCCCACACTTTTATATCATCTATCTTGGGCTGTTTGACAAGAACCTACGACAACGGTAATTACACTAAGCCAACGGCACGCGTCGACAACTTGATGAAGGGTTTTAGGCATACTTTAGCGCTCTCTCTTTCCCCCATTCTATTGCTCTCCCATTCTATCGGTTTCCCGCTGTGCCCTGAATATCAAATAACCAATCAACGCGTAAAAATTTGCACTCTAATCCAAATGCAAAGGAGAAGCAAATCAATCAATAGGCGCAACAGTCAGCAGGCGCCGCAGCATTGGAACCCAAATCAATCAAACTTTTTTTTCTCTGTGTGCTCAGTCAATATATATATATTTTTAAATCGGTTTTTATTTTTTTAGCAGCCTGTTGACTTAAGCCACGTGTAAGTTGCCTTGTTTGCTAGGCCACACAATGACGCAGGCATTGGCAAAAAAAAGGTGACAACAAGGAGTATATGGATAGAGGAAGAGACAAGAAGCGGCATATTTATAAACCCAACAACAGCTACAGACAACAAATCAACTCTAAGGCAAACCAAAGAGCTCACCCTAGGGCACAGTGGGGCAATTGCATAAGCTAGCAAAAATATAAACAGTATTTTTGGTAATATTTTAATAATATGAAGTATTTTATGCATGAATATTTAATGTAAATAACTAAATTATATTATGCATAAAAATATTATTTTATTAGTATTATTTATTTTTATGACAAGAACAAAATCTATTTATATTATTTATTTTATCTGTTTATATGTACAATTGTTTGTACTTAAATAAAATTTAAAGATAGAAGACTGTAAAAATCTCCTAAGTTGGATAATATGTTGAAGCACTGTGGCTATGATTGCTATTTTATTAATTTAATTTTTAATTATTTTAATATATTTGAAAATCTACTTAAATTTAACTACAATTGCCCCACTGTGCAGCTGCAAAATTGCAAAGTAACTCATCCCCTAATGCCGCAATATTTCATAAAAATTTATGCAAATTGCGGATCGTTTCTGCTCTGCTTTCTTATCAGCAAATTAGCAACAGCCGGCGGCAGGCAACGATTGATTATGCCGAATGCAAATTGAATCTGTTTGGGGAAAAAAGAAATCTATAAAGTGTGCACAAATTTTTTGTCAGTGTATCATTTGTCAACTTGTCTTGACTTGTTTTCTTTATTGCTTTTTTTTGCTTTTTTGCTGTTGCTGTGCGCTGTATAAAGAATGATTAATTTGCACGTGATTCGAGCAGTGGGCAATAGGATTAGGACAGAGCCTCCACTGTGCCAGTAGGCTAATGCCCACTGTGCAGTGTCCACTGTCCACTCTACACTGTAACTCTGCACTATTGACTGCTGTTTGCATAAATGCTTAAGTTGTTGAGTCAACAGAGACACAGAGACAGAGTGGTAGATGCAGTTACAGATACTGAAAAGAGAGGGAGAGAGAGATGGAAAAGAGAGAGAAAGAGAGAGAGAGAGATGTAGTCGGAGATAGAGTAGCGACATTATAATTAATGATAAGGTACGACGCACTCGCATTAGCATGATAAATTGCCCGTTGACCAATTGAAGCAGCTGTAGCTAAAACTAAAGCTGACCAGCAGCTAATCCTTACCTTCTCTCTCTCTCTCTCTTTCTCCCATCTCTCTCCCTCTCTCCTTCTCATTTGCAACACTTTGCTCCAGTGGCATTATGTAATTTCTCTACAGTTTTCAATACAGTAGCCAGTCGCAATTGCAGATTATTTATGATCTTTGTGCAAAGGATGTCAGATATAGTCGTTATTCCTTTTTGAAAGGGGGTTTTTGGTGTCGTTAACAGCTATTTAGGTAAGCTTTGGCTTATAACAAACAGCTTCATTGTTAAATCAGCTTAAATGAAGCTTTTAAAGCTTTAATCATTTAATGAAATTCAATTTTTGGTGCTTTAATATGATGATATATGAGCTTAAAGCTCGGTAACTGAAAAAAACTTTTAAAGTTTTTATAACTGTTAAAATTTGGAACAATAATTAGAACATCCTTACTGAAAGTTTATATAGAGCTTTAAGATCATTCCTTAAAAGCTTAAAATACAGTTTATTTTTATTTTTAGCTTTAATTATTTTGTAAAAGTTATATATTTTAAAAAACACTTGCACAGTTTCAACTTAATTTGAATATTAAAAAAGCTAGAGCTTAAAAGCTTGCTGCAATAGAGTAAACTTAAAGCTCTTTTAAATAGCTTCCTGTGATATACATTTTATTTGTGGAAATTTATACACATTGTATCTACTATGCAAAAATATTGCCAAGGGAAAAGACAGACACTTTAAAGCGCTTTCACTCTCAAGGTCGCCCAACATCCATCCAACCACTTGACCCATTTCCCGGTGCGTGGGGGGAGGGGAAGCAAATAGACAGGATGAGAGCCAAAGCCGTTTGTTGCATTATTGAGCAGCTGCTTAAGGGCCACTTCGCTGGGCTGATGATGTGCTTTTCGCACCTTAATGCGGACGCATTTGTGTTGATGGCAAAACACTCACAAGTGAGTACACTGAGTACACTCACGGTCTGTCTGTCCGTCTGTCCCTATCCGTCTCTCGCTTGGCGATGCGAATCACGTGTGCCGCTGATGGGCAACATCTTTCATTGAATTAAGGGACAAGAACTTGCCGCAACTTTTCACTTTTTACTTTCGACTTTCGACAACTACAACTTCTTCATCTGACAGGATACAGTCGGGACTGTCGGGACTGTCGGGACAGTCCGAGTGGACAGACAGACGAAGGCTCAGACAAACTGAACCCACAGTTACTTAACTCTTAAGTCTCTACTGCAAATTGGCATTGGTTCTCCAGGGACTACTTTCGGTTTCTGCACACACCTAATGGGCTCTTATTGATAGGGTCGCTTAAGCACACAGATAGATTGAGTTAGTGTGGGCTACGTGACACGACAATCACGAGCGGGAGAGAGGTTTAGAAGTTAAATGGATAGCTGTAAATAGTTAAAGCGTTTTTAATCTATCCATCTATATATATTTATTTAAGCTAATTCTCACCCCCCGTTTCAGCCTATTTCTTTCTGTGTCCTATCATATCTATCCCCTGCAAGGTTGAGGGGAATGCTTCCCACATTTTTTGTCTTTAGGAATCTTTTTTTTGGTCGGTAGGGTGCTTTCTTCAATCTTCAGTAACCTTTCTTTTTTCCTCACTCTTCATATACACGTCATTACTTTATTTTCCCTCGGTAGGAAGGAACCTTTATAGCTTTTCCTTCCTCAAAATGCTTTTATTTCTTCCTTGTACTACCGTGGTTTCTTCCCCTAAGGAGAAATAGTTCTTAACTTGTTCTTTTCCCCAACTATATGTGAGAGAGAGTTTTTCCATTGTTCTTTTCCCACAGTATTCTCTCGTTTCTTTCTCGCTCTTTGTTTCGACACAGAACAGAGCTTCCTTTCTTCTTTTCTAAAAGCGACCCTGCGTTTTTCTTTAGTTTCTTTTCCTTCGTCATCCTATCTTTTCTGCTGCAATGTATTTTAACTGTACTTCCAACTTAATCTTCTTCCCTTTTTACTATTTATAACGCATTTTCTCGTGTCACGCACTCATCGCTAGTTGAAACCTTTGCCACCCAGGCACCCACTTGCACCTGTTGAGCGGGGGAAATACCGAGAGGACTATTAACAGAAAGAGCAATACCACTAGGAGAGAACTCCAAACCGTGCTGTGCGTGAGCTGATAGAAAGGCTCAAGTTTTAGCGATTGTTTTTTTGCTATTTTCTATTTGAGTTGCGAGTTTGAGTAATTGCCACGTACGCGACGGCGTGTGTTTAACTTTTAATTGAATTTGATCGAATGCATGTGATAAAGTTAATTGAAGCGGGATGGGGAAAAGGTTAAAACTAGATAGAGAGAGAGAGAGAGAGAGAGAGAGAGTACGTCTAGAACTGCGCAGCTGAGGCACTTGACCGAAAGTTTTTAATTGACTTTCAAGCCAGAAAGTTGATGGGTTTGAGGGGGGAGCCGGAACTTCAGCTGATAACTTTGCGCTATGCTCGTTAGCATATGTCAAGAGAGTTGCGAAATGGAAAGTCTCCCGGCCAGGTCTAACTAATTGATATGGCTCTACGCCCCCGCAACTCTCTCCGCTAGCCCATGAAACTGAACTTTGTTGTGTATAGTTTTTAGCGGTGTTTCATTAGCGGTTTCTGCGGCAACATGTGGGCGTGGCTTCGAGTGTTGATTGCACGCACCAACAACGCTAGAAATGTTTGATTTATGCACTGCGAGTGGCAACTTTATCTGCCACAATCTGCCACAATTTGTGATAAATTGCGCAACAACAGCAAACGAGGCAGAAAGCCGCAGACACAAGTCTTCAGCCGCAAAGTATGCTAAGCCAAAGGCAAAGGCCTTTGACGATTTTCTCAAAATCCGTAAAGGTGAATTTGACAACAGCTAAAAGCAACAGAGGTAGAAGAACGAGAGAGTGTAACGGAGCAGCTACAAATTTAGCATACACTCAGAAAAATATACCATCATTTGATCTGTAAAATAAAGCTTTTAAATTAATCTTGTTTGATTTTAGAATATAAGTAAAAGTCGAAACACAATCGTGAATTTATTAAGTGTAATTAATGCAAAAAATGGAATATAGGTAAAATTTAAATTAAATTATTTAAATCTTGAAATTTGACCCAAATTTTATTTATTTTTACAATTGTGAAGTTTATTAAATATACTAAGAAAGCTCTTAAATAAAGCATTTTATTATTGAATCAAGAACTTTCTGGCTAATTGAACTTTTGATACTGAAAATTCTAAATACAACTACTAAGCCTCTTGATTTTTCTGCCAGTGTACCCATTACTGCTGGTATGCGCCAAGTCAAAGGCAAGAGAAGCCTACTTAAGTTAACGGATGCGGCCAATTTTGGCATTTTCATAATTTCCGTATTTGGCTTTTTACAGCTTTTACTGGCGGTTAAAAGATTTACCTATGAAAACAGCTTACACCGAGTTTTGTGGCTTCTTCCAGAGTTCGCAAAGTTTGCTTCCTGTTACAGGATCTGAAGTAACGCAGCTTCTTTATGGTTTAATATAGCGCTCACCCGGCAAATAAAAGACAAACATGAAAATACGAAAATAACAATAAGCCCAACCCCCCTGCTTTATGGCCATAAACCTCAGGCAGCAGAAATCAACATCATTATAATAAATGTAAAGCGTCTTTAGCCCAGATTTGTATATTATGGATTCGCCAGAATTTAGGCATACGCTCTATACACAGGCTAAATATAATAATAAATATATTGTATATGCTTGTTGGCATTAACGTTAATTTCATCAAGGCAACCCAAAACATCAAAGTACACAAATAAGCCGCTGTACTAAATGAGGAAGACCAACGGGCAAATACCCTGTAGAAAGTGAGGGCTAAAGTATTTGAGGTATATATTAAAAAGTGGCTTTCAACGAAGAACTATTATTTAAAAATTACTTTATAGATATTTTTAAGTAATGGAACTTTAGATACTAATTAAATTTACTAAGAATTTATGGTACATTATTTTCGGAATTTCTGAATATGATTTGAAAATGATTTATGCATTAATTAATTGCTTTAAATAATTAATTGCAATCATTCGTAGTTTTTAAATAAATTAATTGTTATAATTATAATGATATCAAATTTGTTTATTATTTTTTTATTATCTTCATATATGTTTGGTATATGATAAATAAAATTATATGTAATTAACGCTGTAACTACAAAATGGTGTAGTTAGATTTTAGATTTTAATCAATTAATTAATTAATTAAAATACGATTCATCATTTTGGAAAATATATTTTTTTACATTTTATTAAAATTTTTTTATTTATTTATTTATTTATTTATTATTTATTTATTTATTTATTTTTATTCTGATTTATTTACTTTAAACACAATTACAGTTTTCTTTTATGCTACCCTGTTTTAATGAAGCAAAGGGTATGTTAGGGTGGAGTGAGTGAATTAGAAAGTTAGAATGTTAGGTAGTGTTCGAAAGGTAGATGAAAGCCAGAGATAACAGGAGATCTGTTGGCTCAGCTCTGGCATTAATGTATGCAAATGCGATGCCAGTTGAATTTGCTTTGATTATGTTGTACATTGAGTTTGTTGTTCTTCGTATTTGTTGTTGTTGTTGGTGTGTTTGTTGTGTGTGTGTGTACTCGTATTAATAATATCCTTTTTTCCGGCCGTAACTTTAGACTGTGGAAGGGACAGAGCATCATTTGCATAGCTCTAATTTCGAAATCGAAGGGGATTGGCATGTGAATGTCAGGCGAATTTAAATGCATCAGCAGCCGTGTTGATTAATTATTGATTTGTAATATCTGATTGAGTTCAGAGTGAACTGTCAGACAGAGAGACATAAAAATGATTTAAATGTAACAATAGGAATGTGTGGAATGAACAAATCAGGCATGAAATTATGCAGGAAAATACAAGCAGAAGTCAGCTCATCATTTTGCAGTGCATCTAAAAAAACCTAAAAAAAAAATTCTTAAAAAAAAGCTAAAAAAAAAAATCTAGTTGAAACCACAAACTAGTCAAAACTGGTTGTTTTGCCTTGGACAAAAGGCGTGTGCCGCTGACAAAACTGTTTAAATGAGTAAAAAATTGCGCGCAGGCGCAGAAAATTTAATTAAAATGCGCACAGCATCAACCCTAAGAGAAGAGTTGTATCTCCAAAGAGAACTCGGAGAACTGACTGATTGTCTGTCTGTCTGTCTGTCCATTGCCTCTGACACAAGTTCATCAATTTTACTGACATTCTGCACACAATCCGTGCAATTAGTCATACACGCCGCATTAGCATGCAAAAAGACAACAATGCCCGTAGCCTGATATCATTTTAATATTTTCAAAAACATTTTGTATCTCTTGACGCTTCAGAAGGGTGTTGAGTTGCCCTTAAAATTACAAATAGTTCTAGCGCAAAAATATATACATAAATGAACTTTTAGAGCTTTCTTAAAATATATAATTTTCGCGTATCCTATATACCTATCAATCCCTCCATATATGTATTTTATTTTTTAAAATCCATCTATCCTTATATAGATTCCTCTAGCTAACTATATATTTCTCTAAAAACTATATATATCTAACTCTTTTAATACCGTTCGAACTTTTTTAAGAATATATACTCTAACTAACCTAAATATCCCTCTACATCTATCTAAATCTATACTATATAATCCTCTCTTTGTCAAATTTTTCCTCAATTTATCTTCTTAATTCCTTATCTCTCTATTTACGAATACATCTAATATACCTCAGCTCACTTTTAAAATTAATTTTCTTTCTTGCCACAAAAAACTGAAATCAAAATAAAAATCAGCTCATCTACAAATGTCAAGTTGAATTTCCATTTCAATTACAGATACCAGCCGAGAGATAAGAGATAAGTTGTTAGTCCTAACTTGACAGCTACTTGAACCTTTCTACCTGATTTCCGATGAAATATTAACGTAATATTTTCAAATTTGAATAACAAAACCAGCCCGAGTTGAGTTCACCAAATTAAACCATAAACTGTAAGCATAACCTCAACTCATCTCAACTCAGACTCATATAGGGCATACATCCGCTCTGTCCCAGTCAGGGTCAGAAATGTAGCACTGACGGAAGGAATGGATGGAAGGAAAAGTCGTTGCACTCTTGACAACTGAAACGGAATAAAGTGTTTCCAGTCGGCTGCGAAGGATCCACAGCAACTGCACAAGAAAAGTGTCTGAAGCTTAAGAAAAATGTGTATAAATAGGTCAGCAATTTACTGCTCATAAGTTGGTTCATTTAGGGATACTCTCAGTTGGGTAGAAAGCTGCAGAGGGACGGGAAGGTCGGAAAAACTGACACTCGACATTCAACAGAAATGCAAATGTCTGGCAAACAGATTTTCCTCTGCTTTTGCTCCATTGTGCCTGTCTGCGTGTCAAAATTAAATCAAGTGAAAATAAATCGCATAAATAAATATACGCATAGAAAGGAAAGCATTTTCAATTTGGAAGCCGTCGGTTTTGTCTGTGGGTTTTTCTTAATTGTCCATCCACAAAAGAAAAGAAAACTTGTTTTTTTTTAATACTACTTCGGATAAATGGAAAACTCTGTGCATTTATAACTGAAAATATTTGTGGTTAGTTTTGGAAATTCAAACTCATTTGCTATCAAAACAACCCCTAAAACTAAGGTTGCACTGGCGTGTTGTGTGAGTTCGAAGCGAACGTGTTGAAAGCGGTTTGTTTAGAGGTTGCAATGCAACATGTTCGAGTTGCTTAAGGTACGAATAGGATATTCTTTCTTATGGGGTGCAAAAGTATTATCTAAATTCTTCAAATCAAAACATAAAAACTTCTATTAAAATTGTCAATTTTTTTTTTAATTTAAGTTAAGCTTGGATTTTTCAAAAAATTAAATTTCTTTTGAATTTTTTTTATTTGCATACCCAGATTTTTTATTCTTTAACCAAAATTACATTTTACTTCTTACTAATTTATTTTAAACTCCCTTTTCGACTATACTTAATGATTAAATACCGTAAAAAGTTAAGAATCTAAACTATCTGCAGCCATATTCGCTATAGATCAAACATATAGCACCTTCTAGTTAGCGAAAAAATCCCTCTGCCTAACCATTCAATGGTTTCCATAAATTTGGGCCTTAACGAATTTTTTAATGCACTCTTCCATCAAAAATATGTTTCACAGTCCAGCGATTTGTCCAATTGGCAGCTCATAAAATTATGATCGAGCGTGCTTTAAAAAACACACAAAGACAAAGAGGAGGGAATATTTAGAGAAAGAGAGGGAGAGGGGAATTATCGAATGTGATGCTAGTTTATGTGGCCCCGGAGATTGTGCAAAAATATAAGGCCATTAAAAATAAATCATATGACAGACAGAAAGAGGCTCAACCCCCTAACCCTTTCGACTGTTGTGATTTGGTAACCAGGTAACCGGGCCAGTCAAGTGTGCAAAAATGCATTAAAACAACACGCGTCACACTGAATACAGAATATAGAATACAAAATACCGAATATATTTTTAAAGGCAAAGAGCAGAAATTTAAAGGCCACTTGAATGCAGAGGGAGGAAATCCTGCATACTGAATCCTGCCCCCCTCTCGCACTCTCTCTTTGTTTTTGTGTGTGTTTAAAATCCTTTATTAGCTCATATCGATGGCCAAACGTGTGCTGACTTTTTGTTTGCACTTCCGGCTTGGCAGGCAGAGCCCGAGGGCAGAGGGAGTTCAATTCCAGATTCCAGACTTCAAATGCAGCAGCTGAACAACAATAGTTGAACTTTAATTGCGGCTAATTACGACTGCCTCCAGCTCAATGCGAAATCGACAGTCACAACTAGTTAAAAGCATGTTGAAGTTGAGATGCTCTAAACTTAGAAATGAGCGAAAATTAGTTAAAGTTAGTGAGCGGAAGTTTCGAGATAGTTAGCTATTTATAGAATAATCAATTGAAGGTTTGAGATACTTAAGAGCTAGTTTTTAGTGAGGAGCATTTGAAATATGATGAATAATAAACTTTTTCTGGCGAATTTTGTTATTAATTTTTAAGAGGTTTTAAGTTAGTTGGAGACTACAGTAGTTTTAGTCTTTAGAGTATACTTAATTGAAAATTTATTTATGAAAATGTTAACATATGATAATAAATTATGTGAAATAAAGCTTGTTTAGTATAAGTTTTAGGGTTGGTTTTCAAAATTCAATTGTACATTGAAAAACTTTTTTATGGCGAATTTTATGAGTATTCCTTGAAAAAGGGAGGCAGCTCTTTTAGGAGAAGTTTTGAGGTACTTGGGAATTAGTTTAAAAATAGAATAGTTTGAGTATTTAGAGTCTTTAAACTAGTTGTGAAACTATTATGATGATTCCTAGGGAGGAAGAGAAAGGATTTTTGTAGTTTAAGTAAAGGTTATTTTTGAGAATTGAAAATTTAAACTGAATAAATATTAATAAAAGAATTTGATTTTTTGGGAGGAGGAGGAGTTAGAGTAGTTAGAATTTAGTTACATCCAATTTCAAGAGTATATTCGCTTTCTTTCTCTATTTCCCCTTTCCATTCTCCAATTAACTTTAAGTAAGAGTATAGAACATATCCAACTTGTATGTCCCATGATGTCAGAAGTCAGGTGTCCGTCTACTAATAGACTAATTATCGCCTCGACCTCGCTGGAAACTGTGGCCAACGAAATGGAATCAAGTCAAGTCAAGTGCAAGGCATGACCCATTAATCAGCCGGCGAGGAAATTGCGTGGCGACAGGAATCGCCGGCGACTGTCAACTCGCACTTCATTAAGTTGTGGCTGTGTCGGCTTTTAATTAGCCAACTTGCAGTCGAGTGAGTTGCACACATAACTGGCCAAAAAGCCAGACATTAACAGCAGCAACAGCAGCAGCAGCAGCAGCAGCGACAAGTCGACGGCAGTCACAATTTGATTTGCAGTCGCGATTAGCGTCAGCGATTACATATTCAAATGATTCAAATGATTGCCACTGGCGGCGGCGCTGACTATTCGAATGATTGATTGATTGATTGACGACTGACGGATGGTCCATTAAGCCCAGCACTCAGGTGGGTTTTGGCCATCCGTTTCAACTTGTTGCAACTACGCCTCGGGTGCCAAGTACTCAGTGCAAAAAGGAAGCAAATGTGAAATTTTTGTTGATGAAGTATTGCGATAAGGCCACAAATAATGTGAGAATTGCGTTGCGAAATATTTGCAATATGTTAAACTGACAGAAGATACAAAACTGTATAAAGAATTTCAGTCAAAATCGTTAGCAGTCAGCTTAAAAATGCCAACTGGGTTTACTTTTGATTAAAATTTATGTTCAACTGCTGAACATTTATTTTTGCTGCATAGATACTACAAGGTATTTTAGATCGACTTCATTTCAATAGCAAGTTATTCAAAAGAATAGAAGGGAACGTTAAATGTGGAAGTTCAATAACCTTCCATAGATATTTTTAGCACAATGTTATATTAAACGAAAATTTATTTTCTGTAGCATACCAATATAAACTAGATTTGAGAAAAGGATTTTCAAAAAACTGTTTGTTTGAAAATGATTTTAATTTCCTGAATCTACAGAAAATTGTTTGCAAATAGGACAAAAATTTTAGACAATAAATTTCTTTAAAATTAAAAAAAAATATTTCTTGATATATGAATATAGAAATTTTATACCCTAATAGGAGATATTTGGCAGCAAAATTTTGTTTCTGAAATATTTTCTATTCCAAATAAATGTTGAATTAGAATAGTGTATGATTTTTTGCTTGACTTTTGTAGATAAAATTGTTTCTCAAATATAAAGGAATTTTTGGTACGTATTATATTGTTTTTTCGGGTCATCAGCTTCCTCTTAAGCTGTTTTAACTTTAAATAGGGTTTTCCTTCAAACAATCAAAATCCTTGAAGCGTGCAGAAGAGATGCTCGTGTGGTTACATTAAACATTTAACTTTTCAGCTTCTGTCCCTTGATCCTTGGGCAGAGTCAAAGGCATTCCGATGTCCGCTTTTAAATGCTGCTTTAAGCAACGGTGTTCCCCTCTGCCAGGGTTGCCGCCGGCGGTTCTCAGACACTCAACACGCTCTAATTGTGCAAATTCCCACAATTTAATGTTTGTTTCGCTTTTTTCAATCGCCACAGTCTGCTGTTAACACTCACGCTGACACAATGGACTCAGGTTTTTAGCTGCAACATTTTCCCAGCCTCAGGACAACCGTCAGGCAAACGCAGCGAAAGGGTTGCCCAGAATGCACAGGAAAAGCCATTTTCCAGCGCCAAAAAAAAAGAGTGAAGAGTTGAACAACTAAAGCGTCGGCCACTAAGCCAAATAAACAAACAAAACTAAACAAATGCAGAATGGAGAATGGAAAATGGAAAAGCAACTGCCGAAATTCGCTTGAGGAGGATTTTCTATTTTTACGTTTTCACTTGAGGTTTTCCTCAGCTTCCTTTTTTCTGCCTTTCATGTGCGAGGCAATTGTGCGTCCTTCTGCATCCCATTGTTGTCCTGCTGAGGCGCAGCGAAAGCGGAAAGAAAGCAAAAGTAGAGCACGAAGGAAGAGAGAATGAGAATAAGGTTCTTGGTAGATTAAGAGAGGAGAGGAGAGGAAAGGAGAGCAGAGTGAGATGCTCTCTCGCAGCATGAAATCAATTTGTGGCAGCTACTTAAAGTGCAACATGCACTTCATCAATAACAGCAGTCCTAAATACCCTACCCTCCCCCTTCCCCTGCTGTATACCCTGTATACCCTCTAAACCCCTGCTCACTCGATAAACATGATTTGCCTATTAACAAAACAAGAGCGGCAAAAAATGTGACACAAATTTATTTGCTTTTAGCGACATGCAGCTTAATTACCTTAAAAAACAAGTAGCAGTGCTAAGCAAGAGTCGCATAGACTAGCAAATACCCTCCAATTTAATGCTTAAATATTTTATAATAATTTTCTTTCCCGACTTAAATAAATTTTATACAAATTTAAATTAGAAAATCTGTTAAATCTTTAACAATTAAAGAGTTGCATATACTAGCAAATACCCTGTCTCAATTTTTTACTAAAAAATTATTCAATAAATTTCAAAGCAATATGTCTAAGATAGTCTCTTAAATATTCCAGAATTTATTATCTATTAAGTCCATCAGCAGGCATGCCCATTGACAGTCTCAGCTTTGTGCAGGGTATCTACGAAAAAACTGCAGAAATTCGCGCACCCTGCAAACTGCACATCCTGTGGCAAATGTAGGGGGGGGAACTGCCTACTGCCACCACCGAAAATGCATTTTTGCATATCCCAAACACGGACACACATGCGCTCTACCTCTCGCTTCCGCTTCCCCCTCCCTCCATACTCTTTTGCCACACTTTGGCCCATAAATTTTAATGGCAAAAAGCGAAATTTTTATGCATTTGCCTCTTAAACGAAATGGTTATAATGATGGGCAGCGCGTGGCAGCATAGGGTGCTCTTTGATAGCAGGAGGGGTGGAGGCAGCAGGGGGGCATTTGCCACAACGATGCTTGATGTGCCATCGAGTGGGCATGCATAATTTCGAGGCTTAATGGCAGTTGAGACATTGTGGCAAGGACACATTTTAGGACATATTTCAATCGATTCGCAATTGCACTCTAAATGCCAATTTGATTTGCATATGTGCCACATGCCACATGCCACATGCAACACTGCAAACGTTATCAGCTGCAACACGATTAGCCTGACCCAGCTCCAGCTTAGGGGACACGTGCCACCGACGCTTCCCAATAAGCAGCCTTTGTGGAAATGCAAATAACATTGCTGAGTTTTCCCCCTTCTCTTTTTCCTGCCTCTGTAATCTAATCTACGGACTTGAAAGAGTTGGAAGAACTTCCGCCAGCTGCACGCGCTGTAGCTTAACACATATTATCGAATCGAAATTTTATTGGTTCAATGAGTGATTTTCCCTATATGATATCAATATTGGCTCTAAAAACTATATTTTTCGACCAAATGTTGCCATGTTTGATTTTTTCTCCATAATTTTTCAATGCCATTAGTTTCTGTGATAATTCTTACAATTTAAAAAACATTTTTTTTTTCAAAATTTCATATTTTTTAAGGGGGACCCCTTAAAATTTTCGCAAAAACTTCAACTTTTTTTTTCTTTGATTTATCACTCAAACTTTACTTTCGCACTCAAATAATTAAGAAAAAATCACACCACTTGATAATCGATTGAGTTTTGGTAAAGTTACGCCCATTCAAAATTCATCAAATATTGAATTATTCGTTTAAGAAGTGATATACCCCTAGATTATACCATTATGTACACTAAAATCTACATATTTCGACCAAATACAGTCATGTTTAATTTTTTCGGATAATTTTGCAATATTATTCGTTAACGCATAAAATCTTCTTACAATGATAAGAACAAAATAATTTTTCAAAATATAAAATTTCAATTTTCGTAAAAATTTCAACTTGTGCTTTGTTCGACTTTTCAAATTTTTAATAAAAGCAGTGAAAAAAAACCGAAGAAGGATGGCATATCAAGTAAAATTCTCAACTTGTTTTCTTTAAAATATTTAAAATATTTCTCTAGAAAGAATATTTTTTGGAGTACCGAAAAAGGCTGCTTAAAATGCTACTTTGCAAAAGAAATTTACATATTTTGCTTCGCCTGGTAAAAATTCATATCTATTGACTTTATCTACAGACGTTTTTCAAAATAAATATTTGTATATAGAGCAGTAAAATAGGTGCCCATTAAAGTAGCAATATTAAACGTATGCAGTTGAAATTTAAATTTAGAATTGAGAGCGCACCCATAAAGGGGTTGAATATTAATCACAGAGCCATAACTCAATGCAAATGAGTGTTTGCGAATGTTTATGAGTGCATAAAGATGCTTTTATAGAGCTATGGTTCAGGCTGAACTGTTATGAAACACTCGGAGAGTGTAGAGAGAGCATTAGTAATTTTCTAGGAATTTTTGTGGCTGTTGGTTGCATTGCGGGGGGTCCAAAGTCGGGAGCAGAGACCAAAGTGGGAGGAGAGCAGGAGCAACTGGTTGTTATTTTATGCTCGACCCCAAAAGCCAGACAAATGTCGTTAGAAAATCGATATGAAAAGGAGAAAGAAGTTGCAGCAAGCTGTGTGAGATATAGAGGGAGAGAGAGTAGCGAAAATGCGTAAAGCGAAGCCAATGAATAGCAAATAGTTGCCAGACTCCACCCGCAACAGAGCGAGAGGAAGAGTGCGCGAAAGAGAGAGCGTCTAAGTGAGCTGGCGAAAGAGACATTGGGTAAAGCGTTGACAGCCGCGTCATTTTGGCGCCACTTTGTTTTATTTATGAATCCTAGTCGAGACATTCAGTTAGTGGGTCACTGCAAGGAGTGGGAGTATCAGGGGGGGAGCGGGGAAGTGGGGAAGAGGGGAAGGCAGCTGGTACAGTGACGGCTACAACTGCGTTTGGTGGTTGGGTTCCAACGAACATGGCTTTTATTGTTTGCTCAACTGATTTGGATGCCACTTTTATGACCATTGCGAGTCGTTGTCTCCCCCTCCGCCCCTAAACATATATACTATATATATTCTCGTATTTGATATTCCATATTCCTCTGGATTTGGGTCATCCGCAACCACACGCATCCTCTGCTAACCATTTACAGTTATGTTGATAGGCGACGCTGCTGCTAAGGATGTTTTTTTTTTCCTTCCTTGCTTTATACACTTACACGCTAAAAGGGGTCCCAGGGAACTCGGAAAGTTTTACAGCTGGGAAGTTAAAATTTGGCATAGGGTTAGCTTGTGCCTAAAGATAAAACATAGGTAGAAATGGGAAGTAAAGGATAAACGGTTGTAAGCAAACAAAACTAGAGAAATGTGGCATATTATTAGAAATTTGAGAAATAAACAAAAAATTGAGAAGTATAGATAAAAAAGCTTATGGCAATTTAAAGAAGAGTAATGTCTTAAAATATTAGAAATTTGGTAAATTCCTATCAACTAACAAAAGCTTTATCAGGAATTTGAAAATTCCTATTAATGGAAATCAAGTTCATGCTATTTTCTTTGGTAAAATTTTAAAATATCTATGCTTAAGTAAAGTTTTAATAAATCTTCCCAAAGTTAAATCTTAATAACTGTTTGATTAAAAATAATTTAGTTTATTTAAACCTAGTAGTAACTATCAAAATAATAACTGAACAAAAGTTACCTTTAGTTCTAAATTGTTTTTCTAGAGCATTTGCACTTCATCATATGCGAAAAACTTTTGCTTTTGCTGCTTCCGTTCTTTTCCTTTTTTATGCACGGAAATTGAATTGTTTTTCAGAATTTTCCATTGGTGGTGCGAGTGCACAATGAAATTGTCAGCGTCGACGAGTTTCTTGTAAACAACTTTTGCCACCGCGCGAGGAGGCAGGAAGGAAAAATGTAGAGGAAGGAAACTGAGACTGAGACTGAAGACTGAGTTAGATGACAGAGATTTGTATGTCGCGGCTGTTGACAAAACTTGATGAAGTATTAATAACACGACAGAAAACTTTCATCAGAAGTTACTTTTGCCCGATAACTTTGTGTATATGTATCTTTTATGGGCCTAAATGTAGCTATATGGCTATATTTAAGTTATGTCACAGTTTGACGGCCTCATGATTCACTTGTATTGATTGCCACGTGGCCATTTAATGAGCTGCCCCACAACTGATGGAGGCGTTAAAGTTGAAGAGGTTGAGAGGAGAGAGTTCAAGAGAAGAGAGTGAGTAAGAAAGAGAGAGCTTAAAGCTGAAAGTAGTGTTTGATAATATTTTAGAAAAGTGAGTAATAACTCTATTAATCGCCCACAATTTTTGTTCTATTTGTTCTCTCTTATTTTAAAGTGAAAGAGCTTAAGGAAAAGAGCAAGGAAGATTCTAGAGCTTAAAGCTATTGTAAAAGAAGAATTAAGTAAAATTCTATAAAAAATATAATTGGTGAATTGTGGAGTAAAAACATCATTCAAAATTCTACAATCTTTCTTCTCTCTTTCTTTTTAAAAAGTGAAAGTTAAATCAAGAAATTGAGCAAGTCTCAGGAGCTTAAAGCTAGAACTACAGTTAGATAGAACTCCAGCTTTTACTCCCTTTATCCCCCACAACCTCTCCTCTATTCATTTAGTCTTGTTTTTTAGCTGCATTTGACAATTCCCTATCAATTTGCTAGCTTCCTGCTTGACCTGTGAAATTCATTTCAAATTAATAAAAAGAAAACGTAAGTTGAAAAGCTAAAATATCCGGCACGTGACAATGTTGCCGGAAATGTATTTTCCATTCAACACATTTAAGTTAACTACACTCAGAAAAAAGTTACAGCTTACAAAAATTGTACGTTATTTCAGAATTTCCTTCTCAAATTTAGGAAATCTAATTGTAACAGAATTGACGAATTTCTGAATCTTACATTTATTGATTATTTTCTTCTGTGTGCTAAATATTTCAGCGTAAAATAGAAACTGAACTAATATAGGTAAAAACGAATGGGAGAATAGAAGAGAAGATATTGAGATTTTTTACTAGAGCAGCCTCTGACCCCTTCTCGTTTTCCACAAATTGCGCTTGTCACATGAGCAAAGGAAGCTTTCCTTTTATCTCGCTCTTTTGCACTTTTCAAGTGTCTTCATTTCAGCTATTCAGCTTTAATTGTAGTCATTGCAATGCATTTTTTTATTGATTTCCAGCGTAGTACTTCACAAAGCTTGCCTCGCTCTTATTACTCGCATAGCCATGGCAATTACTGGCGCCCCCCCCCCTTCGACCACGCCCCTGTGCCCGAGCTGGGTAAAAACTTTTCAGGGCCATAAGTTGGTCAAATAAAGCAATTGCTTGGCGTACTTGAACTTGAGTTGAATTCGAGCTCGGTTTGAGCTCACTAAGCTTATCAAATTGCCAATTTCGTGTTTAATTTTTGGGTTTTGTGTTTGTCTGCTTTTAAATGAACTTTTGTACAATTATTGAAAGCCTCCGATATCAAGGGTTTTATTAAATTTATTACAGTTGGAGTATTAAGTTCATATTAAAGCGCAAAGTCGAGCTTAAAGCGAGTAAAGAGTTCACAAAGAAAAACTTCATTTTGGCTTAGCCCCGTGTTATTGAGGAAACTGATTTAAATTTTCTTAGTGTATTCGCTTAAAAATTGGCTAAATTGGTTTATTAG
Organism: Hypselothyrea guttata; assembly: GCA_035045125.1. NCBI lineage: Eukaryota > Metazoa > Arthropoda > Insecta > Diptera > Drosophilidae > Hypselothyrea > Hypselothyrea guttata. The sequence goes on from JAWNNJ010001023.1 coordinate 86,432, forward strand.
TATATTATAAAATTAATAAATAATGCCAAAATGGGTAGTGGGTAGTAATTTAGTAACAGCAGCTAATATTTGTGGGAATGGGATAGCAATGCTTTTCCTGTCATTTCCCAATTCACACGTCTATATTGTAGAACACAATATTGTTTAGTTTTAGTTCGAGCATCCAAACGTATAACATCTAATAAATACTAAGCTTATGTGGTATAACTATTTATTAAATTTATTATAACCTAGGTCCCACATATATTTTGGGGGCTCAACCGGGAGATGAAAATAGAGGCGGAACGGAAAAACTCCGAGCTTGATAAACCATCCAAATCCCTTAAAGACCTCCAGCTAATACGACAAATGAAGCAGGATGCCCAAAAAGCCGAAATCCAAAGTGCAGGTAATCAAAAAAATAAAGTTATGGCAACGTTTTACGATCAAGCTAACGAGCTAAAAGCTGCGTTTACAGGAATAGAAAATATGGAGACGCAGCGCAAAAATGAAAACTGTACAAAAGCTTTTGGTTAGTCTTAAGATGCAGTATGATGTAAAACTGGCCAAGAAGGAAAAGAGGCTGGAGGAGTTGACTTTCCAGTATTTAAAAAAGGATAAGAGCTTAAACCTAACAAAGCCTGCTGCAGACCCTGCTTCGAAAGCTACTTAGAACGTTACAGATCGCAAATACTCCATATCCACCCAGTTACCAATTGCGTCGAAGGATATTGAGCTTAAAAAATAAAAATTTTAACGACGATGCGAAAAAGAGGGAATCGTCGTTAATATTTTTATTTATTTTTTGAGCTGACTGTCCTTCGTCGCAATTGGTTACTGGGTGGGTGCTTGCAATGAGGCGATGAACTGTTCCAGATCACATCTTGCCAGATTTATTATAATTATATATTATAATTTTATTTATTAGAAATCTTCACTTGTTTTATTTTACTATTATATTAGTTGAATTCAGAATGAGTGAATAATTGATTATTCTTATTATATTATTATATATTTTTCGGTTAATTCAATTTATTTAAGTTTGCAAATTTTGTATATATTTTGCTTAAATAATGACTTTTTTCACAAATATTGGCTTATCAAACTTTGCATATTCAGTTTATTTTCTCCAACAACTTGTAAGTAAATTGTTGAATTTCCAAACAATTTTCTTCTTCAATTGCTCAAATATTTACCACATTTAATTACAAAATTTGACAACTACAAATGCGTTGGCTTATCTCGGATCTCAATTGGATGTTTTCAAGTGTTTTGGGCTCTAACAATATAATGAAAAAGTCATTTACACAGAACTCATAACTCAATTGTCTCGCTTCAATTGCCGAGCGGCGCGTAGGGAAATTTAAATGTTGTTTGCGCTGCTAAAGTGTCAACAATTTTGGTGAGTGCCACGCGACAGTGGATGCCACATGAGGCAGCAATATGTTGCATTAGTTTGTAGTGGTAACAGCTCAATTAAGGCGCAGACCTAAGCAGGATGCAACAATTAAAAATCTCACCTAACTGTGGCAGGTAGCAAGGGGCACGAGTCGGTTGCTCCCTAGAGGGTGCGTAGGACCCTCTGACTCTTAGTTACGCAACATTTGCGATAAGCCGGAGATAAGCAGTAAAAAGGGCAGGAAAGAAAGAAAAACGTGTCCTTTTTTTAGGCGTAGGCGTTTGTCAGCGTTTGACAATATTTTTTTTAAAGATATTTGTTAATTTAAACACCGCAGTCTTAGCACCCTCTAAAGGTACCGCCGTGTGAGCAGAAGAAAGAAAAAAAGAAAGGAAGGAGAAACGGAGAAATGTGGAAATTTCAGCCAGCTGCTTATCCTGTTTAGTCGACACTCTATTTATTAATTTCTAGACTCGGCTCGAATTCATATCTTAAGTATGTCACAGGGTGCTACGCTCTCCTAGCACCCTCCTCTTGTCACTAGTTTAATTTATTATGCCATTCTTCTACACCCTCTCTGCTCGCTTTTCCTGTGACACGTGTGCACATTCCACAAACAAGTCTATAAAAAAAGCCATCAAGTTCGGCTGCTAGCCAAAAAGTCTCCGATTACGCCTAGACAGAGGGACATAGGGACGGAGGGACGAAGGCTACAGTCAAGTCAGCTCGGCTGGTACAGTTGCCCCCTGGGTAATTAGTTGTGTGTTGACAAAATGCTTAGCAAATTGGCAGTGTTCACTCAATTAGCTGCTAAACATGACTCACCTGGTCATCTATTCACCTGTTTACCCTTATCAAATTACCTGCTGCATTATTAACTTGGCCTAAACCTAAACCTAAACCTCAGTGTTGTAACTCAAAGAGTTGCCACAAACAGCTCAAAGTGCAGATTCAGTTCCCAACCAGATGGGCGGCGCCTGAGTGGGCGTGGTTACACAGATCAAACAGCCCAAAGTCAAACTACAAACAACAGGGCAGAGGAAGCAAAGGAGAGAGAAGAGAGTGCGCGATAACCAGCTAAAACAAACAGCATACAACACTAGTAACAGCCTAAACCGATTACAAAAGCAGGGTATTTGCAGTTTTTATCGATGATATTTGGAAACTGTTTAGAACAGCTGTGAAAATTTAAAAGTGCGAGCTTAAATTACTCCCAGTCGAGAAAGTCAACGAAAATTTAAGAGAGAATTAATAAGAAATTATTTTGTATATCATTTTTTATTCCATCCATTTTCCTTTGCATGCTATTAAACGTTTGCACAAAGTACAGGGTATAAAAAAAAACAAACCAAAAAACATACACAAAAATTCATAAATTTGTTTTAAGTACATAATCTACATAATTAACTGTTTTGATTTTTAATATTTTTAATATATAAAATTATAAATTTTATTTATTTATGGTTTGCTGTTGTTATTTAAAATAAATTTTACCACAGAATATTTCAAATTAAAAAAAATTAAAAAAAATGATAATAATAAAATAATAAAGTAAATATACATATGTATGTATCTATAGATATAAGTATAAATACGAATGATAAGATAGAAATTTATTAATTAAAGATTTAAACTAATAGATTTTTAATTTAAAAAATTTTTTTATTTTGATAAAATTTTGATATTTTTTTCATACTATTTTAATTATTTCATAAAGACCATTCGTTTAAATAATTTATTTAGTTCAAAAATATTCTCAAATTCATAAACAAATTTTTAAATTTTCTTTCGTTACACAGAAAATAAAATTATTTCAAGATTAAAAAAAAATAATTACAATTAAAAATTTTTTTTTTTATGTAATAAGAAAACTTTACAAAAAGCTCATCATACCCGCTATACCCTAGCTAAAGCCTGGCCGAGCGATTAAAGCATGCTGTGGCCAAAGTTTTATGGCCGCGGGCAGTTTGATGGGGACCAACAGATGACGAGCCAGAAAACACAAGAAAATCCAAAGGCTGAACACCCGCTTCTAGCAGAGCCTGGCAACCCTAAACCCTAGAAAGAGGCAGCGACACTTGAAGAGCGAAGAGCGTATAAAAAATTAAATTTAAGCTGATTTGAGATTTATGAGAGCAATGAAAACGTGACCAGACAGAGAGTGAGAGAGAAGCTGAGACTGAGAAAGAGAGGGAAACAAAAAAAAGAAAGAGAAAGAGCATGAGAAGTGTATAGAGATAGCAAGAGAGACTTTTTGGCCCCAGGAGTAATTGCAGAAAAACTCAGACAATTGCCACAGTTTTCTTAAAATTTTTTTTTTTTTAGCTTTTTGTGAAATTTGTTGCATTGCACGCAGTTTACGCATATCTTATGCTTGTTCTTGTCTCGGGCAACATTTTTTAATTAAAACTTTGCGTGTGCCGAGTTTTTTTTGGCCAAAAGCGGATGACGACGCTCCCGAAGTTTTTGCCAGCAAATTCTCTTTCTCCTCATTTTTTTGGCCAAGTCAAGTTTTTTATTGGCCAAATATTGGCCATAATTAAGGCTATAAAGAAGCAGATATTAGACTATTCTAGCACTTGAGTTCATAATTATTTGGCTTATTTTTTCTTTATTTTTGGCTTATATTTTTTGCTCATTTGCCTTTGCCCACAATCGGCTGCTTTTTGGCTGACTTTTAATTTGCATTTTAATTTATGGCGCCTATAACTTTTATCGCCGTCGTTTTAGCTGAGCAATGACGCTAGCCAAAGGCCAAGGGGCCAAAAGGTCAAGCGATAAAACAGCTGTTGGATTACACAACAATAGATAAGGATAGCAATAGGAATGGGAATAGGGAAGGAGAAGGGAGGAGAAGACAGGATCCATAGCTTGAGCATGGGCAATTAACAGCGAGGTCAAAGGGCTCGATGAGCTCAGATAGCGTTTACTCGACAGCTGCTTATATATAGCTCTATTAAGGCCTAAACCTCAATGGCCAAGACCCAACCAATGGCAAACTCTTTCCCTTGTCGGTCAGAACAAAGCAATATGTCACTTAAGATACCAACAAAAAAAAAATAGTGCAGCGGGAGCTAAAACAATCGAAATTCCCCTCAATAAAATCTATTCTTAATCTCTGTTTAAAGTTAGAGTATTATCTTTAGTTCTTAATGAAAGCCAGCTGATAATTGTTTCAGCCGAATTCCTTACAAATGAAAACTTAAGAGGCGATTTCAGTATCTTTTATTGCAGTTTGCATTAATATAAAAAGTTAAAAAATTTAAATATTCTTAAAACTGCTTGAAATGCCTCAGCGAATAAGCAATAAACTTAGCTTAAAATTGCTCTAGATAATGCAAAGTTTTTCATTAACATTTTATTTTTTTAGCTTAAGTTGACAAAGAATTTCTCTCGAATTTACTCGGCATTTTAATCGATGATGAAGTTTCAAATAAAGTAAAGCTTTAAGGTTAACTCTGCTGTTTGAGATAGTTTCAGAATGTTTTTGTTTTAATTGAATAAATAATATATATATTAAAATACTTCTCAATAAGCAAGCTTTGCAATTAAAAAGCTCACTGAAGCTTTCAATTACAAAAAAAAATCTTGAAAATCTTTCTATTAGGTAAAATCTTCTCTGTCCCCAATTGTCACAAAAATATTTCAATTGAAGTTACGAAGGTTTCTTAGTTAAAACCAAAATAGTTTTATAATTTAAAAAGCTTTAAATTACAAAATGAAGTCTTTGTATTAAAGCTTCTATGCTATTGGTTAATGCTTCTATAAAGCATCTTGCTTGTGGCAAGATGGCCAAGATTTGACAATATTTTTTTGTGAACTGAAGACAATTTAATTTATTTTAGAAAAATTTAAATTTATATAAAATTTTTTAATTTATTTGAAAGAAGAATAGATGTATCGAGCATTTTGTCTACCCTAATCCTACTCTGCCTGCTTTAATAACTTCGGTAGCTCAGCTTCACTTTCTCCAGTTGCAACAAAGTCTGGCAACGCGAACAAGCTCTAATAATGTTGGACGCGACTAATGAACACATGTCAATTAAGCCAACAACAACTGTGTTTGTTGTCCAGTGTCCAGTGTCCAGTGTTTGTGGTGTCCGTGGCAGTAGAAGTGGATCAGTGGAGTGAATTATGCTTTGGCTGCGAGTGGTATGTGGCATGTGGCATGTGGCAGAGACATGGCTCGCGTGCTGCCGCCAAGATGACGCGTCGACGTCTGCTACGTCCTATTACGTCTAGGCATAGTCTGCTGAAGTGAGAGAGAAACAGAGAGAGACAGAGAGAGAGAGAGAGAGAGAGAAACAGAGGGGAGCTGTGGAGGCTGCCCCACAATGCAGCAATGCGTTGTTGTCGAATTCGCTATTTTTCCGCCAGATCTGGCTGTTTTTAAAGAGCATTCTCTGGAAAAATTAGGATACTACACAGGCGCTTATTTGGATTTTTCTCAAAAATAATAAAGGTTTTGTTTTACTTACAATATTTAATTATTTTATGTTTTTATAAATTTTACAAAATTTTTACATGTATAAAAAAAAATTATAAGCATGTTATCATTATTTTGATTAATATTAGCTCATAGCATATTTTATTAATTTATAAAAAAACACAAACAAGAATTAATTAGCTATTTTCTGATTAATATTTGAATATTTGTTTTTAGCTTTTTTTTGTGTGAAAACTGGCAACACTGCAGCCAAGCCTGATTTATGTCGCCGCCGTGGCCAAAGTCTTGCAGAGACGCGGGTGTTGCGTGTCCCTCTCTCCCCCTCTCTCTCTCTCTCTCTCTCTCTCTATCTATCTCTCTTTCTCTCTCTCTCTCTCTCTCTCTCACTCTTCCTCCCTCTCTCTCGCACTGTGGTAGCTGCCATTGGCAAGTGGTCAGCATTTGCTTTAGCAAGATTTCCGCTTTAATGTAATTTTTGACAACAAACATAAAGTGGTGAAGGGGGGCGGGGGTGTCTGCAAGGGGGATTTATAGTCGCCTCATCATGTTACGAGGAAATAGCACTATAAATCTTTAAAGCTTTTGCCGTACAGTAGCCGTTTTTCCGACACAAAAACCAAACCAAAAAAAAAACTCTGGCAACTCTGGCTATCTGATGGCTAAAAGCGTTTTAAATTCGACTGCGATTCGTTAACGATTCATTTCGATTGAATTTCATGCGTTTTGCCTGTCTAACTGTCTGTCTCCCTCAGCTATAGCTGTCTCTATCTCTCTCTATTTCATTCCTGCGCCTGCCTCTAATTGCTGTCTCCATCTCTCTCTTTTTTTGGAGCTACCTGCCTTGTTTGGTCAGAGTCTTATCATGCGATTTGTTTGCCATGTTTGATTTATCTGATCTGCGCCAGCTTCGATTACCAAGTGCCATTCGTAATCGCATTCGCAGTGCACTTTTCGATAAGTCGCCAAATGGGTTTTGATCACATTTCTCATTTATTATGAACGTCTCGATCTAAGCAGCTATAAAAGATACAGACTTCAAATTTGGAATGCAGCTAGATATATGCCTCACACACATCAAGTTTATTTGCAATTATTATTTAAACGATCCATTCGCCCGCATATCCATAAAAACACTATATTGCACAGTTTTGAACATATACTTTTGCAATTTGGCACATACTCCCTCTGATATTATAATAATCTATACTGAAAAGCGCAATAAAATCGGTTAATAAACATAAAACTTATTAAAGAAACAATATTGTACGATGTGCCACGCTCGTTTGTATTATTGTTTTGCAGTTTTCTATCACATGTTACTAAATAATTATTATAATAACAAATATAATAACAAATATGAAAACAAATAATTTTATATATTTGTACATTAAAAAAACACACTGGCTTTCCTTGTCGCGCTCGCTCTCTGGTAACGTCCGACTAGAGCCTTTACGATTTTTTTTATTAAATGAATGTAATAATAAATATTTTTAGTTCCGTTCTTGGTTTCACCTACGTGGCCTTATCATTAGCAACGCACGTTTTAACGAATAATCTAAGCCGCGAAAATTCTGCCAATCGATGCCATTACCATGTGCAGTACCATTATATTTGTTAAATAAGCCGCTGGTACCACATTTGTTATACCAGCCTGGCCCATTGTACTTAGCTGCACAGTTACTCGTAGCCAAATCGTTGTCCCTATCAAAAGTTGAAAATTTCATACCGCGACCATCGAATGAATCGCCAGCAGTTCCACTTGCTTGGCCCAAGGTATTAAGTTCGTAAAGGTCCTTTTCGTTACCGATTGCAAACCTATCGTATTTTTCATATTTGGTGACCCCTTCCCAGTCTTCCAACACTACTATTAGCTCCTGACTGGATTCTGCTGTTAGAACGTGAATTTTATCCAGCCCCATGAAGAGTTCACCATCTGGATAACCGAATCCATTTTTGTAATGCTCCCAGTTTCTATAAAAGTTGACGCTTCCATCCTCTCGACGTAGAATCACCAACCAACCTCCTCCTTGATAACTTGTATCGCAGTAAACCTTGAAGGGTTCGCTACTATAACGGGGAAGTAATATTTCATAGACTCCATTAGTTTTGGTAGTGGCAGTCGCTTCGACACAATCTTTACTCGGTTTGGGATTTGTCTTTTCCTCCTCCTTTTTTGTCGCTAGTCTTTTCTGTTCCTCTTTAATACTTCTTAGATCATCTTTTATCTCTCTTAGATCATCTGTAATGCCCGCTAAAACAGTTTGGATTGAATTAATTTTATCTGTCTCGTCTCTGCTGGAAACAATAATGTAGAATAAAAAATATAGAATTTATAGTATGTCCAGGATATCACCTTGTAATATTTATGTTTGGGTCGAAGAACGGTGTGTTTAAGATTTTGGCCAAACAGTATTTGGATGAGGCAAGAAATAGGATAAGAAAAATGTTCACCATTTTTTATATTTTCTCTGATAAACTGATTCAGACCGACTGCTGTATTTATAGAAGGAAATTATATAACACAAGACGATTGATTTAAGCTTGCTTAATTGTTTCGATTTGGTTTGCATTTGATTTAGAGTGTTACAACTTATAACATAGCTTTTGTAAATGTCAAATGTTCCTATATTTTATTTTATATTTTCTGGTAATATATAAAAACTAAAAAAAAAATTGCTAATAGTAAATAAATATTCTTACTTTGAGCGGTATTTATGCCGATAGCTGCGTGAGATTGCTCAGCTCTAAATTGCTCAACTTCCCACTTCCCAATTGGATGTTATCAGCTCATAAATGACGCCTCTCAGTCTGGCCTATTATCTCAGTATCTCGCTCTCTCTCACTCTCTCTCCCTTTCTCTTTCTCCTGCTGTCGTATTGGGGACTATAAAAGTGCAATTATTATGACCCAAAACAATCGTAAAAAATCGTAGAGAACATGACGAAACGCAACGCACGAAGGAAATCGAAAGCCACCCACACACTGTGAGAAAAATTGGAGCAATTGCATCACTAGAATTTTGATGCAATAAGCTCTTTACTTACTTCTTTCTCTCCTCTCTCCTCTCCTCTCTCCTCTCCCCTCTCCCTTCAGCCCCATTTTTCTCCAGTCTGGAGCCTGACCTTTCCAACATTTTCCGCATTCAAAACGCAAATTTGATTGATTAGCATCAATTTGATTGATGATGCCAGCCACAACGGTTCTTGCTGCTGCTAATTGACTGCCTGCAACATGTGGCATGCCACAGCAGCGACAGTCAGCGAGAGAGAGAAAGAGGAAGAGAGCGTTTGCTTATCAATAGCGTGCTGTTTTTCTTATCGCTTTAAACACTTTCAATGCGAGCGGAATTGCGCTACACTCAGCGAAATTTACAAGTATTTTTTAGCTTGTTTTTAAATTAATAATTTTTTTAAATAAGTAGTAAGTAATATAACTTTTATTCTTAATCGAGTTTAGTTTAATAATTGATTTAAAATTGTAGTTTTATTAAACAAACTTATTAAACTATTTTAAGTTGCTAATAAATAATTCAACATTTACAATTTTATTTTGACAATTGAAATAAAAATTTTTATTCATTTTAAGTTTTAAATAATTATTAATTTTATAATTATTTATTTATTATTATTTTTTTAATAAGTACAAAAAATATTTTAATATTATTTTTATCAATTTTTTTAACCATTGTAATAAACTTTTTTAGTTCGGTAAACTATTTTAATTTTTATATTGAATTAATATTTAATTAAATTAAATACAAATATTTATAAGCTTAGCATACCCCATTGTGCATTCAAAGTACAGGCTCTAAACATGCTCAAATAACAAATTATTAATTGGATTATTTGGAAAATCCGTTTGTTTTTACCTCGTCGCCTACAACTGTTTTACAAAGCTTTACAAAATTATTTATATGTATGCTAAAATAATTTAAATTAACTGAAAAATCAACACAATTATTGTCCAAGTGTCCAATGCGCTTGCTGAGTAAACAAATACTATAAAAAAGCACTTAAGAAATCAGTTTTATCAGCATAAAGCGGGGAACCGCAAAAGAAATAAAAAATATGTAAAAAAATAAATAAAAAATACATAAATATAAATAAGAATAAATATAATAAAAATTGACTATATGGAAGAGTGTAAACTGCAAGAGAAAACGAATAAAACAATTAAAAATAAATGAAAATAAAAATAATAAAAATCGACTGTAAAAAACCTAAGGAAAATGCTGCAAATGCAACTGCCAGAAAGCAAGAAAGAACAAAAACCAACACGAATGAATATATAGGCAAATATGAGTGTGAATGCGAGTGTGAATACGAATATGAATACGAATACGAGTGCTTATTCGTCACTTCAGTCAGAGATAGTATTGCGTGGCGTGCGGTTGATGTCGGTTGGGATCGCAACGGCTCGTAACGGATCGGATCGGATCGAGTTTATATAGTTTGGGTTTTCCTGTGGTTCTTAATTGGGTTTTCCATGAGTTCCTACAAAGCTTTGCTGGATCATGCTGCGCTGTCTAATCACGCTGCTGGCGTCGGCGTCGGCGTCGGCAGCGACGTCAGCAGCAGGGACTATGGAGCCAACGCCTCGCCCACTGCGCTGCATCGCATGTTCAAATATTGGCGTAATAGTTCCGGCAAGATTCCGGGTCTGCGGAAGAGCGAAAGTTTTGCGGATTATCGCCGGCATTCGGCGACAGGTGGCGCTGCTGCGCTGCAGTATCAGCGTCTGGAAAGCTACGACGAGCGCAAGCTGACACAAATGAGGTGAGTTTGCTCTCTCTTAGATCTGTAAATAAATCTCATAAGAAACGACAGAAAAACAAAACAAACGAAAGAAAAACAATTAATTTTATTGTTATTTTATGCGCTTTGATGTGGCCGCATGCCCACTGTCGCATGCCATCTCGCTCTGGCAACGAAACTGGAGCAGCGCAGACTTTGCTTAGCTTTTTGGCCTATTGCTCTTATTGTTGTTGTTGTTGCGCGTTCCGCCCCCTACGCTGCTTTATTATCCAAACAGCTTCACACGCACTTTCCGCTCTCTCCCTCTCTTTCGCTTTGCGCTTATCAGCCGCCAACTTCACTCGCTTTATCAGCTGCAACAACAAAGCCTACAAGTGCATTGCGCCGTCGCAGTCGCAGCGCTCTCTCGCTCTCCCGCTCTCGCGCTCTCTCTCAATTTGCATGTGTATGTGTGTGTGTGTTTGTGTATTGCAATTGTCTGCTCACGCATTTCCAGCATCCACATCGCTTGCACTGCCCGACGTCGAATGGCATCCACACAAGCTGCGCGTGGTGGAGCTTATGCCCTACACTGTGCAACAAAAACGAGTTATTTTTATGTTTTTTTTATGGTTTTTGTGGCTTTTATGCACAAAGCAACAATTAAATTATTTATATAAATTTTATTACGATTGGTTGCGGTTGTTTTTTTTTATAAATAATATTTTTTTTTATTTATATCTGTATTATGAGCTGCGTATTATGCACTTATTGCGATGAGTATCATACGGAATGCTCTTTTTTAAGCCATATAAGACACTTAACATTCTATATATCAAGTTTATTTCGAATGTTGAACACCACGCCCCCATTTCGAAAAAACAAAAAAACTTTTAAAAGACGTAAAAGGTTCATATTCATAACATATACTCCCCACTATTATACCTAACTAACCAGAGAATCGCATTGAAATCGGTTTAGAAAAACAAAAGTTATTTAAGAAACAAAATTGTTTGATTTGTTGCGCTCGCTGCACACTACACACTAAATAAATATTTGTTAGTTCCGGTCTTGGTTTCATCTACGTGGCCTTATCATTAACACAGCCCGTTTTAACGAATAGTCATAGCCGCGAAATGTGTTCCAATTGATGCCCTTACCAAGTCCCGTACCATTATATCTGTTAAGCAAGCCGCTAATACCACAACCTTTAGTATACCACCATGCCCCCTCGTACTCTGCTGCACAGTTACCCGAATACAAATCGTTATCCCTGTCAAAAGTTGTAAATTTCATACCACGACCACCGAATGAATCGCCAGCAGTTCCACTGGCTTGGCCCAAGGTATGAAGTTCGTAAAGGTCCCTTTCGTCACCGATTGCAAATCTATCGTATTTTACATATTGGGTGAATCCTTCCCAGTCTTCGAGTACGATCATTAGCTCCTGACAGGCATCCGACGATAGAGCATGAATTTTATCCAGCCCCAAGAAGAGTTCACCATCTGGATAACCGAATCCATTTTTGTAATGCTCCCAACTTCTAAAAAAGTTGACGCTTCCGTCCTCCCGGCGTGCAATCACCAACCAACCTCCTCCCTGATAACTTGTATCGCAGTAAACCTTAAAAGGTTCGCTACTATAATTGGGAAGTAATATTTCATAGACTCCATTAGTGTTGGTAGTAGCAGTTGCTTCGACACAATTTCTCTTCGGCTGGTACTTTCTTCAATTCTCCTCCTTTTGCTTTCGCTCCTGCTGCTTTCTCTCCTCTAGAACTCTCACCAATTTTTCCTGCACCGACCATATCAACATGTGTTCCGCTTTAATGGTTCTGAGATCATTTTTATAAGCTCTTAGATCATCTTTAAAGTCTCCTAGTTGATGTTCCACATTTCCGAGACGTGCATTAATTAAATTGAGTTTAGCTTCATCCAAGCCTCTATACTCTCTGCTAGGAACATTAATATTATAATTATATCAGTTATTGTATGTCCAGAATATTACCTTGTGTTGAAGATTTTTGCCAAACAGTGTTTGGTTGTGGCAAGAAATAGGATAAGATAAATGTTCACCATTTTTTTTTAACTTTTACTGATAAACTGATTTAGATCGACTGCTGTATTTATAGGAGGAAATTATATAATACAAGACGGTTGACTTAAGATCGCTTAATTGATCCGATTTGGTTTTTGGTTGGTTAAGAGTGTGACAAATAATGTAAGTTTTTGAAATGTTAAATGTGCGAAATTTTTAATTAAATTGAAATATTTGATGAATGTTGTGTAAAACTAAGTAGCAGGTAGCCAAAGGTAAAATATATATTAAATATATTTTTGTATATTTTAAATATATGTTACTTCTGGTTTCCTGTTACTTAATTTTATAAATAATAAAATTAATTTTTAATTAATCAATTTTTATAAATATTTTAAATTAAATTTAATTTCGTGTTGTTCGGTGTAAAAAACAACTGTTTATGTTATCATTCCAATGCCAGAGATGAGCTAGAGCGGGAGAGCGTTGGAGCGAGAGCGAGCACCAAACATATGCGACGCCGACGCCGACTGCGCTGCTCTGCCAAGTCTTTTGCCGGTTTGTTTTTGTTATCTCGCTGGCAGAGCGGCAGAGCAGAGCCAAAGCGTCGCCTTTGCATACTTTTAGGAGAGCGAGTAAAACACAGATTGGAATTGGAATGTGAAGTTGAAGAGGGGGAGGGAGGGGGAGCGCGAGCAAAGGCTTGAAGTGGAGTGGAGTGAGAGAGAGAGAGAGAGAGGAGGAGAGTGTGAGTGCAATGCAAATAAGCCGGCTGAGCGCGCTTTGAAGTGCCCGCATTGTTGTTGCAGTTCTAGCTGCAGTTGTTGTTGTTGTTGTTGTAGTTGAGTGGAGTTTGTGTGTGTGTTTGTGTGTGTGTGTGTGTTTGCTTTGGCTAACTGTATTTGTATTTGCGCAAACTGCATGCAAGGCGGCGACAATAATCGCTCGCATTTGAAATGTAAATAAATGTGGAATGTAAATAAACATAAACAACAACAACAACAACAAACAACTCCCACAGCCACAGCTGCAACTGCACTTGCTCTCACACACACACACACGCACGCACGCACACACTCTCGCAGACGACCACGCTTAACGGTTGTTGTTATTCCAGTTGCTGAGCGAGCGCGCACACTGTGGAAGCCATTCGCTTGCGCTCCCGCTCTCGCTCTCTTGTGGAAGCTAAAATCTGAGCTTCGTGCGCCAGCCTGCTTGGGCCCCAATTGGATTTCAGTTTCGTTTTGATAATCGACTCGTGTGGGCGTCGTTGCGCGCGTCTCGTTCACGTTGTCGTCGTCGTCGTCGTTGTGGTTGCCGAGTCGTAATTCTCGTAATTCTCATTTCGACGCTTTCGTTTTTGCCTTTCATCTGCCACAGCCAACATGCGTCTGTTGCTGCCACCGTCACAGTTCTGCTCCTGCAACAGCGGCAACATCAGCAATAGCAACAGCAGCAGCAGCAACAGCAGCAGCGGCAGCTGCCGCACATTCGCCAATTAGCAGCAGCAGCAACAGTTGCTGCCCCAGACAAGCAGCCGCCGCCAAAACAAATTCCCACAAAAAAAGAATTAAAAAAAAATTAGGAAAAAAATGTGAGTAAAAAGTGTTTAAAAAAAGCCAAAAAAAAATTAGTGAAATATGCAATTTGTTGAACGAAGTTTTTATAACAAATACAAGAAAAATGTGTAAAAAATTCGGAATCAAGAATCAAAGAAAACAAAGAATTTATTATCAATAAAAATAAAATTCTAATTTTATATAAATTGAAATAATGAAATTTGAAAAGCAAACAAATATTAGAATTTAAAATCTAAGTGTGAGTTAAAAAAATACATAATAAATAAAATAATAAAACCAAAATATAAATAAAATTCAAAATATTATAAACATAGTTGAATTAGGTATAGTTGAAAGAAAAATAAATACAAATATTTAATTTCAAAAATGAAAATAAATCTAAGAATTGAAAATAAAAGTGTAAACAAGTTAAAAGTTAAAAATAAATATTAAGAAATTAATAAACACAAATATTATTTGTTAAAATATTAAAATTCAAATTTAAAAAGTAAACGATTGGAAATTAAAATTTGAAAAGATCCTACCAAAAGCTATAAACTGTTTTTCCATTTTTTGAAGAATATAGGATATAAAAAAAGTACACAAATTTTGTTCAAATTATATAAATATTATTATAATTATTATAAATAACTAAAAAACAAATATTACAAATAAATGAAAAAAATATAAAAGAAATAAACTAAACATAAAAAAATACAAAACAAATTTGTAAATTTATAATAGCACAAAATGTATAAAAAAATTATATAGTAAATGCGATAAAACCGTATTCTTTTACGCCGTAGAAAGTGCCGCCAAAAGTAGTGAAGAAAGTGCCGCAAACACTTTGAAATGCCAAATAAAAGTGAAATTTTCTAATGAATAATATTCAATTGCGTTTAATTAAAGTGTATAAAACCCCACGCCCCTGCCCCTGCCCCTGCCCCTGCCCCTGCCCACAACTGTTGCTAGAATATACACAGAGAGAAACTGCAACAAATGAGCCAAAGAAAGTGTTTTTTACAGTGAAGTTTATTCAACAAACAAATTGCCAAACCTAATAATATAATAATAATTATTGTGCAAAACAACAACAATAACAGTTACAACAAATTCAACAACATTATTAACATTGGTAACAATAAATTGGCCAATAACAAATAAAGCCAAGAGGCAAAAGCCTCGCAACAAGTTAGCAGCTCCGAAAAAAAAACTCAACAATGTTATCATTCACAATAACAGCAGTAATATTATTCGAAACAGCAAACAGAATGTGCCGATCAGTCGGACGCGCCAGACTCTTAAATACCCTATATTTTAACTATAATTTAAGAACATAATTTTAAAGAAATTGTGAAAAAATTTATGTTTTTAAATTATATTTAAAATACTTATAAAATCTCAAGTGCAGCAGCAATGCGTCTTCTTACTTTTTTGGCTTTACCATGCGGTCATTGCCAGAATGTAAGCAAGGCAAATTCTGCAATATTATTTCTTTAGTAACTTCCTTATTTATTAAGCGATTTCAATGCGTTTTTCAGAATAGATAAATATTATCGTATAGAGTAAATATTTTAAATATCCATTAGCTCGTAAAAGGGGCGTGACATCCAACATTTTATATAACCTTGATCAAAATTGGCTTTTCTAGCTCTTAAGTTTCCGAAATCCAAGCGTTCGAACATACGGACGCGTCCGTCGGACGAAGGAACGTCTATATCGACTCTCATTTTGATCAGGAATATACTATATCATTTATGGAATCTGACAAGTTATTAACCCTGTTTTTACATAGGTAGAGGGTATAAAAACTGCGATAACAATAACAAAAACATTCATATCTCTCACAATGGCAACTCTGCTCATTTGGCATTCACCGGCTGGAAAGAGAGTTTTGTCATCTGTCCGCTCTTCCTCTTCTCTCTCCTCTCTTCTCTTGTTGTTGTTGTTGCATTGCGTTTATCATGCGTCACGCGTAATTGTTACGTGTGCTTTATGCGCTGCTTCTTCTTTATTTCCCACTCTTTTGGGCTTGATTTTTGCTGTTGTTGTTGTTATCGTGATCGTGGTGATCGCATTGAATTTTGATAAATGTGCAATCGATGTGCGATTGTTGTGACTGTGTGTGTGTGTGTGTGTGTGTGTATGGCTTACTTATGTATGTAGAGCTTGTAATGGGTTAAGTAAGGCCAAGCAACAAGTGTCAAGAGGGATTTTTAGGCTTTGTTATTGATCTTTTGCTCATTCGTAAATTTTGATAAAAGTTAGACCTTTTGAATCTGAACTTTCAAATAAAATTATTAATGAAAATTATAACCAGTAAGGACGGAGCTACAGTCGGACGTAACCGACAGTAGTAGACCCTGTACTTTGTGTTTTCTTCGCTGTTTCTTATCCGATCGTAATGTAATTCACAGCATCGATGGGGATTGTCATAGACTACGTACGTGCCATATACTAAATCTTTAGCTTCAAAACTAAAGCTTTTAAACTACAAACTGTTGCTAAATTGGTTTTTCGGTTAGCGAAGAAAAGAGAGGAGTTATCAAAAAACCAAAACAAACTTGATCTGATTGCTGCATAAGAGAACCTAAATACCAAAAAATAGTATTTCTAGCTCTTATAGTTTGCAAGATCTAGGTGGCTTCTTTGTCTTATCTATCTTCGCTGTTTCTTCTTCGTTCCTAATGTAATTCACAGCATTGATGGATAATGCCATAGGCTGCGTACATGCCAAATTCCAAGTATATAGCTTTTAAACTGTGGCTGTAGTAGCGCTTACTTACATTTATAAGAAAATTGTCTGGTTCATAACTTCGCTGTTTCTTGTCCGTTTGTAATGTAATTCACAACATTGACGGATAATTCTGTAGGCTACGTACATGCCAAATTACAAGTCTGTAGCTTTATTATTGTGGCCACAGTGGCACATATAATCATTGTGAAAAAGATTGTCTCTTGCATATCTTCGCCATTTCTAATTCAAATCATAAATAATCATATAGCATCAGTGAAGAATACCATAGACTACATACATACCAAATTACAAGTCAGTAGCGCTATTATTGTGGATGCTGTGGCGCTTTTAGTTTTCGAGATTTTTGAGGTAGGTGTAGATTTTTGATGATTCGCGGATGAAGGAGGTGAGATATCAAAAATCGGAAACAAACTCGTACTGCGTACGATAATAGAGAACCTGCATTCCATAAAATGGTGTGTCTATCTCTTTTAGTTGCTGAGATCTAGGTGTTCATACGGACAGACGGACAGACGGACAGACACACAGACGGACAGACGGACAGACGGACAGACGGACATGGCTATATCAACTCAGCTCGTCGTCCTGAGTCAGAATATATATACTTTGTGGGGTCTACCACGCTTCCTTCTGCCTGTTACACACAGCTGTCACTTGCACTAAATTAATAGACCCTTTTACTTTTTTAAAGTACAGGGTCTAAAAATTAATTGAAAGTTTTTATAGATTATTTTAAAATGTATTATTTTATATTTTATTCTACTTTTTTGTAAAGTATATATAGGAAAAATTTAAAAATCAGATCAAATATTTAATCTATTTAATCTAAGCCAGTAAAGACTGGCAGTTCAGTCGGAAGGAAGGCTACAATCGGTCGCAACTGACAGTAGGAGACCATGAACTTTTGTCTTTTAATACGACAAACACTGTCAAGCAAATTATCCGTTGTATATCTTCGCTGTTTTTAAACCGATCGTAATGCATTTCACAACATCGATGGAGAATGCAATAAGCTACTTAATGCTAAATTAGCTGCTAAGGTGCTTGTAGATCTATAAGGCTTCTGGGGTATTTCTTGTAGCTATAGGAGAAAGGGGCGAAGATATCACAAATCTAAGCCAAGCATAATTTACTTGCAACATAGGAGAACCTACATACCAAAAATGGTGTCGCTAGCTCTTACAGTTTACGAGATCTATTTACTAGGTGTTCATACGGACAGACGGACGGACAGTCCAAGCGCATCTTCAGCGCTCTCTCTTCAATTAACTTGCCAATTTGTCTAGTTTGCTCTCTGCCACTCTCAGTTAACACACACACACACGCACACACACATACACACGCAGCTTTCGCTTTACGCTTTGCAGTCAATTTCCGCAGCTTCCGCATTGCAAATATGCAAATTTACGCATATTTTTTTCTTGTGTATCTTTGGCGAGCGTCGTTTAATTTGCAACTTGTTGTTGTTGCAGCTCACGTGAATTTCTTTCAAACGGGTTTCGAATGCAGTTAACACACACACACACACACACACACACACACGCAGCTTTATTGGCTTGATTTTTATGCATATTCGCGAATTTTCACTCTTGTCGCTGCCCAAAAAAATAAATAAAAAATTTCAAAAAAATCCAAATTTTTAGCTGCTGGCATTTTTTTGGCATTGCGTTTTGTGCGCTGTTTTTATTGGGCCATTGCCTCTGCCTCTCGCTTCTGCTTTTTTTTGTTTCTTTTTTGGCTTTTTTGTTCTTTTTTTTGTTGCTCCTTTTGCCTGTTGCTGTGTGCATTCACACATGCACAGAGTGAGTGCACTCACTCTATTCATTTAGCGCGCACTGCAAATTTAAAAAAAAATTAAAAAAGTAAAAAATAAAAAGCTTTTTTTTCTCTGCTTTGGCAAATTACCTTCATGGCTGAGCGGCGACTGCAAGAAGAAGCAGCAGAACAGCTGCTTTTGGTCAGTTTATCTCCACACTCATTCATCACTCGCCGCTCTCTCTCTCCACTCTCCTCTCTACATTCTACACTCTCCACTCTCACACACGTTCCACACCATTCGACGCCCATCAATTGTCTTGTCAGCGCCCAATGCTTTTGCTATTGTTGTTGTTGTTTTTGTTGTTTCTGCTTGACCGAAAGTTCAAGTTGAAGTGCAGCCAACTGAAAAGCTCAGCCGCTGCCTATGCCTCAGTCGCAGTCGCAGTCGCAGTCGGCGTCGCCGTCGCAGCTTCAGCCTTACTTACAGCAACAACAAGCTTCTCAGTCAAAAGCCAGCGTTGCCAGTTTAGCTAAGCTCAGAATTATATTTATTTTTTGCTTTCTACCGTTTGAGAAAAATTAAAAATATTTAATATAAAATAGAACAAACTGAAAATAAGTTATATATGTATAATAGCAGGGCTCACTGGAAAACTGCTACTATTTCTGTTGAATTAATATTAATTATAAAATGTACTTATTGTTTAAAAAGACAGATTGTAAATAAAAACCAGTAAGGACGGTGCTACAGTCGGACGTAACCAACCGACTGTAGTAGACCCTGTATTTTGTGTTTTCTTCGCTGTTTTTTATCCGATCGTAATGCAATTCACAGCATTGATGGAGAAGGCCATAGACTACGTGCATGCCATATCCCGTATAGTTACCATTAAAATCATAGCTTTAAAACCTAAAACTGTTGCAAAATTGTTTTTATCAATTAGCGGACCAATGTGAAGAGTTATCAAAAAACTAAAACAAACTTGATCTGATTGCCGCATAGGGGAACCTAAAAAGCAAAAAATGGTATTTTTAGGTTTTATACTTTGGAAGATCTAGGTGATTATATTTTTAAATATATTATCTCTGAATATCTTCGCTGTTTCTTGTCCGATTGTAATGCAATTCATAGCATTGATGGAGAAGGCCATAGACTACGTTCATGCCAAATCTCGTATCTTTACCATTAAAATCATAGCTTTAAAACCGAAAACTGTTGGAAAATTATTTTTCAATTAGCGGTCCAATGCGAAGAGTTATCAAAAAACTTAAACATATTTGATGTAATTGCTGCATTGGAGAACCTAAATACAAAAAAATTGTATTGCTAGCACTTCTAGTTTCCAAGATCTCGTTGGCTGTTTTTTGTTTTTCGCGGTTTTCGCGGTTAGCGGGTGAATGGGGAGAGATATCAAAAATCTAAAACAAACTTGATCTGCTTGCAGCATAGGAGAATCTACATACCGAAAATGGTATCTCTAACTCTTATAGTTGCTGAGATCTAGATTTTCATACGGACGGACAGACGGACAGACGGACAGACGGACATGGCTATATCAACTCAGCTCGTCGTCCTGAGTCAGAATATATATAGTTTGTGGGGTCTACCACGCTTCCTTCTGCCTGTTACACACAGCTGTCATTTGCACTAAATTAATAGACCCTTTTATTTTTTTAAAATACAGGGTCTAATAAAAGAGAACAAAAAAAAAGTTGATATAAATTTTTTTAAATTTGCCAAGAAATTTTTAGTTTACTAATTAATAGACTATTATCGATTGGGAAAAATAATTTTCAAGAAGTTGAAATAAATATTTTGTATAGTACTTATTTAATATGTATACCCAGTGAAAAATGGGAAAAGCGGTGTAAATAATTTTATTTATTTATTTATTTTTTAAATTAATAAATACATAATTTTCTTAATACTCTTTTTTAATTCAGTTTTTAATATTTTTTTGTTTTTCTATTTTTTAAATATTTTACATTGATTTAATTTCTTATAATTTCTTATTATTTATTTTTTTTCTTAGATTGTTTTAAAATTTTTTTAAAGTTTAATTTTCAGCTATTTTGTTATACAAATTTGGCTGTTGTTTTTAAATTATATTCTAAATTTATTATTTAATTTTTAAATTTGGCTATTTCTGGCAACACTGTTCAGAGCTTCAGCCTCGGCCTCAGCGTCTGTTGCTGCTGCTTATTTATCGCTGCTTTGCCTCTGCCGCTGCCGCTGCCTGCGTCTACGCTTTAAATTGAGCTAAGCTTAGCTGAGAGCGCAGCAGCTGTCGCTCTCTCTCTTCTGCGCTCTTTTCTGCCTGCGTGTGCATATGTGCATCCCGCTTGCACCTGCTGCCTTTAATTGCCTGCATTGATTTGATATTTATCTGTTTGTCTTTTTCTGCCAACTTTGTTGTTGCTGCTGCTTCTGCTGCGGCTGTAAATTTACCGTTTTACGCACTTACAACAACAACAAGAACAAAAGAAACAACAACAACAACAACATGCGTGCTTAATTTATGAGGCGTGCGCGTTGCCTGGACCATTGCCAATTTTCTAGAGAATCTTCTGAGGAGAAAGAGAGAGAAAAGAGAGGGGGAGATAAGAGAGAAAGGGGGGAAGAGTGTGCCGGTTACAGGGTGTCTTGCTGCTTGATATGCGCCCAGCGTATGTTTGCGTTTGTTTACTTTAATTGCCTTTGGCAGCCAAGCTCCATTTGTGAGATGGCAAAGGGGGAGGGAGAGGGCAGGGGGGAGGGGCGTTGCAGCTTTATGCTTTGTTTGTTTACGCGCTGTTTACACCTGTACGAAACAAACAGCAAAAAAATCTAAAAGTTCAGTCGGATGCGCCTGACTGCAGAATACCCTGTAACCTATATTTAAAATAAAATATTAAGAATATTGTTTCTTTGATAACTCCTATATTTATTAAGCGATTTGAATGCGCTTTTCAGAATACATAAATGTAATAGTAGTTAGTATGTATAGCAAATTATAACCTTCCATGTTTAATATTACGCTCGTTATTCAATCTTCTATGTTCTACCCTAGTTGAACGATTGTTGTTGATTTTGGACGTAAAGGGGCGTTGCATGCAACACTTGAAATCTGATATTGTATACACCCTCCTACATTTCAAAAATGGTTGCACTAGCTCATCTAGTTTCTGGGATCCATGAGTTTTTTTTAAACAGATGAATATAGTGTGTACTTTGTGGTATCTGCCACGCCTTCTTCAGCCTACATACATTCGCCTAAAGTTATTAAACCCTCTTCATAGCCATTTCATAAGTACAGGGTATGTCCCAACAGAACAACAACTGCAAATGTTTTCATTATGAACACATTTTCTTTTATTTTTTTTCCTCGAAATAAGTATTCTATGTAATATTTTTGTTAGTAATATTCCAGGGATTACGAACACATGCCAAGGTTAGCTTTCTTAGCAGGGGCCATAGCAAGGAGGGGGAAGGGCAGGCGCACAGTGGACCATGTTGACTTTAAGTTTTAGCATCTTTTTTTGAGAGCTGAAGGTCAGCGTGTAAGAAGACTCGAAAAGTGTGGAAAATGTCAGATTTTCATTAGAAAAAAAAAAGATATTGAAATTTTCAGGGATTTTTCACATCTGTAACTTGTGCGTAAATTATTGGAATTTATTTTTATTGAATTCTTTGAACTGACAGTTTGCAAAGAACTTTAAAGCGTTGCCTACACAGCGAGAAAATAAATAATATTAATTTTTTGTTATCGATAAAAAAAAAATGGAAATGCGGGAAATCTTTTAAATTCATGTAAACAAATTGTATAAAATATATGAATAATACAGATCATTAAATAATTGCAGATTTGAAAATTATAATATAATAAATATACAAATTGTACAAGTCCGGAAAAAAATACTGAAAAGATTTTTAAAAAATTAATATCCTTAATTTATACAATCTACACATACCTCTTTTATAAATTAGGTACAGGCATCTCTTGTGCGTAATTCTTAACGCTTTAACTAAGTACATTTCAATTAACCAAAATTGAAACTCATGCGCTTATCAGAATGCACAATTTCACAGAGTTTTATTTTGATTTTCCTGGCGTATTATCGGGGCTAATTAGTTTAGTTCGAGGCTGATAACTGTGTCAAGTACTCGACATGCTCAAATATTTGTTTGCCCTGCTTCAAACTGAAAGAGAGAGAGAGAGGAGAGAGAGAAAGAGCGGGAGAATAAGTCATGCTCTCTCCCACTCTCGCCCACTTTCCCTCTCTTGCCATATTAAAAGTTGCGTCAACATTTCGCAATCTTTTGCCCCCGAGTTCTGTTTTTGGTGTCGTTTATCGATACGTCATTTCGACTGTCGCTTTCCCTGCCTCCTCCTGCCCCTTCCTCTCCCCTCTTGCCTTTGGCTGCTACTGCTCCTAAACTGGCAACTCTTGCCGTTAACTGAAACGTTAACCCAAAAACAAAAACAGCGTATTAATTCAACTTAAATTTTATTGAGTCAGCAGCAAGTTAAAAATAGTTGTAAATACTTCCCCAGAGACCTTATCACTCGGGTGGGCGTGGGAGAGTGTGAATTTTATTATCGTGGCTGATATAGAAATTCATTGATAGCTTGTCGAACTAATGTAGAGTTGGATGGAGAAAGAAGGAAAAAAAGAAAAGAGAAAGCAAACATCTTGAAGTCTTTTTGGGGTTTTAATTAACCCTATAATGTCAATTTTAAAATAAATAATGTTCTTTAGTTAAAAAATAAACTAATGTTAAAAAGCCCAAAATTGACTGCAATATTTTTTTAATTTGTTATAAATTATCTGAACTATTTTGAATGATATTTCTGAATCATTTATCAATTATTATGAAATTTGTTTTAAATTGTTCTTTAAATATTAATTTCTCGGTAATTTAAAGTTTAATAGAGAATAAAGGAAGAAAATGCAAGAGAAAGGCGGAGAAAGAGAGAGCGCCTAAGTTAGCCAAAAAAGTTGTCTGTAGTTTGTTGTTTTGAAACCTTGGCTATTAACAAGTTGTTTGCAGGGCATTAGACATAAACTGAATTTAATTCTTTAATGCGAGCCTCTGACAACCTCTTTAGCCTTGCCAAATTGTCTGGCACTTGAGTTGTTTGTAAACTACCGAAAAGTGCTTTCAAGGTTGAGCAGCAAATGTGCGAGCTGATAAGAGATTAGATAAGAGGCAAGCAGACCGAGAGACAGTGGGATGGGAGGGACACTCGAGTCTGTCTCAATTGCCAGATAAATTTACAGAATTCTTGTAACATTACACAATGCCAAAGACAGACAGAGAGCGCAAGAGACAGAGACAAAGATAGTGAAAGAGACAGAGATATAGAGGAGGAGAGAGAGAGGGAGCTGCAAACACATGTCTTTCTGCTGTTTTTGGCCCCTACAATTGTTTTATTTTTTTTCTTCTCAATCCAAAGTCAGAATATGTAGGCAAATGGCTGTCGTTGACCCCAAAAACCCCATGTAGATAAATAAAGAAAATTTGTTTACAAAATTTGTCAAGACATAAATATTTAAACACGTGTAAACTCCAACACGGAAACCCAAGAAAAGGAGCCGACATAAAAAACCTCCAACTCGCAATGTAACCAGAGCAGGCAGCAAATATGTCTTGGGCAAATATAAAGCAAAAACAAAAATTCAGTCAAGAGACTGCAACAAACAGCTAACGGCTGCCAGCTGTTTTGCCAATTTAACTTAGAGTTGAATTCAAGAAAAAAAAAAAAAAACAAAAAAAGCTAGAAAATAGGCATATAGAAAATAGCTACACAGAGAATTTGATTTTAGCATAATTTTTTATTAAAGCTTCCACTTTGAATTTAAATTAAATATTCCCAAAACATACCGAAATGTAGTTTTTCGATATATTTTATTGAACATTTAGAATTCTTCTAAAAATATGACAAAAACTGTCAATTAGTATGACAAAATAAACTTAAAGTAAAAGCAACTTAAATAAATTCGTCTAATCCTTTTTCTATTGAAAGTTTAATTTTTTCTTTGAATTTTTTTTATTTAATTATATGTAAAATTCGTTCTTTAAAGAAGTCGAAAATAGTCCTAGAAGTAGACTAAAATTAAAATATAATAATAAAATAAAAAAATGCTTGTAATATTTAATATTCACTACTTAAACAAATGTTTTCAAAAATGGATCGAAAAATGAAGCAATAAATATTTTACTCTTAAAGTAAATGTATTCTAGAAGCCACATATTTTCTTTTTCAAATAAGCAAAGAAAAATATAGTTAGTTAGTTTTTCTTAGAATTCATTTTCAAGAATTTCTATTGTGTTTATAAATTTATAACTTCATATCTAACCCAACTGTATAATTTTCAGCAATACTCTACCCGCAATATGTGCTTATATATTTAATCTTTATTTATTATGCGCTATTTTTTATTGCCTTTTATTCTCATTTATCAAGGTGTTTACATCACCTGATTTCTTCTCCTACCTGCTCTCCAGCTGTCTCATTAGCTGCACTTAAGTTTTTCAATCAGTTTCAATCGCAACACGTCAATAGCAAATAAATTGAATTCAATCTTGTCGAGAGGAGAGAGAATGTATTGCAATCTCTTGCCTCCCCCCGCTCGGCCCCTCTCGCCCCCTCACACTTTAGCCACAATTAGCTGAGCCATCAGCCCACACACCAGGCTGAATTTTTGCATATATCGTTATAAATTGTGATAAATATTTTTATTTTTCTTTATTGTTTTGTTTTTTATTTTTATTTATTACTACTTTTTCGCTTGGCACCATAAAAGGTCGTCGTCGTCGTCTGAGCCGATGGGGGCGGTTGGATGCTGATTTAAATAAATTATTCTATATGCGTTTTTATTGCATTTAGCCGCAGTTAATCCCCCCACATGCCGCACTTCCCTCTTCAGACACTCATCACACTCAATCGCTCTACAGTGGAACCATAAAAAACTCGCGCATAATGGATTTTTTTAGCATAGAGCTTGGACTAGGGGATGTGCCAGGGGGCAGGGTTCGGCATGTGTGTATAGACTGGAAGCTTTACCTACAGCTTAACGAAGTTTATAGACCCTAGAATTATTACATCAAGCCTAAAATTTGATAGGAAATAAAACAGATTTACAGAGTATGGGAGAGATATATTTGGAAACATTTGGACTGCAGGTATTTTGAGTATTATTTGGGTATTATGTCCTTAAATTTATCCTATTTTTATTAGATTAATCCTAGCTGTAAAATCTCTCCCTGAGGTTTATAGCTCCAAAAATTAATTAAAATTGCTTTAAATGTAATATAAAATTTGGATCGTTTGGGAAGAAATGATTTTCAAATTTCTTCTAAAATATATTCCTAGAAAGTTGTACGTTAATTTATCTAAATTAGGATTTTGAAACTTTTTGAACTTGTAAAACAAAGTTAATATTTTTTTTAATTAGCTGTAGGATAAAAGCGGAGAAAAAACCTTGGAATTTTCCAAATTTGGGCCCCTTTGCATATCTACGTAATACTACAATGAAACTACTGTCAAATTTTCTGCGTCCTAACTTTTCTGCAATAAAATAAATATTGATATCAATAAATTTAATCTGATTTCATCTGCATATCACTAAGATTCTGTCAGTTCCCATAGGCCGTTTAACTTAGAATTATAATACCTCTTTGGGCAAGTGTATAAAATTGTTTTCTGTGTCAGTCGTAATTGAATTTGCACACTTAATTCTATTTTACGAGACATGTGTATGTCTGCATGTAAACATATATCTCATATCTACATATACATTGATATACATACATATACTATATCATTCTCACCTGAGCGTGGATTATGTTTTTATTTTTTCTGGCTGTTTTTTACTGTTGTTCGCATGCGGAAAAGACGAATTTGCAGCGGAAGTTGCGTGTTGAATTGCGGCTAAAATATAAGCGTGGCAAAAAAATGAAAAAGAGAGCAAACAAAATGAAATAAATGCATAATATATAAAATAATCATAATACTCGCACATAGACATGAAAATAAATCATTGCTCTTAATTCGAATTCAAGCTGAATGATTTTGATGTTTGCGTCTTGTAATTTCATCATGGCATCTCATTTCCCAGCGATTTTCGCAGTGGGCGAGCGGAAGCTTATCGATTTGGGCCATGGTAACAGTTGGAATTATGATGAATGATGATATAATAATAACTGAAAGATAGCTTCGCAGATAGGCACAAGCAAGTCAAGGACAAAAGCGCCTAAAATCATATACACATATACAAGTATATGCGTAATGTGGGAGTAAAAAGCGCAAGCAATGCCAAAATCTAAGAAAAACGTTTGGATAATAATAATAAAAACATTAGAAATTTAGAGAGGGGCATAAAATAAATGTCTTCAAGAGGATTTAGCTGATAAATGACTTTAGCTAATCTTAAGGGGTAAAAAAAAGTTAAAGTAATACCGAAAAGGTTCAAAAAGCCAACTATGAAATATAGCAAAATAATTGAGAATACAAAATCGGAGTTTCCTAAATCAATTTTTAACCTGAGAAAGCAGGTTTTATACTTATTGTATTCTAAATGTTCTAGTTTCTTTCAGGATTTTTTTTTAATATTTCTTTAATCTTGAAAATGTCGAATGAGTTCAATAAATTAATAGTACGGAAAAATAATTTATTCTAATTTTTCTAGTAAAATTTCAAAGCAAGAAAATTTGATCCGACTGGAAAGAAAATAAAATATTTTCTCTTAGGAAAAGTCAGAATTTAACTGATTGATGTATACATTTTTAAATAATTTCTTGAAATAAATAAAGTAAAAAAAAATAATTAATACTAATTTTTCTAGTAGAATTTCAAGGCAAGGAAATTTGATCCGTCTGGCAAAAATATAAAACCTTTTCCCTTAGGAAAAAACAAAATTTAACTGATTGAAGTATAAATTTTTATATAATATCTTGAAATAAATAAAATTTAAATTTGGACAATATATTTTTCCTTATATAATTAAATTTTTAAAGAATAGAAAGCTTAAATTTAATATAAGCTTATACGGATTTCAAAACCTTTTCTTAAGGAAAAATTCGAAATAAATCTTTATAGATCCATAAATTAGATAAAATGCTGTTGAAGTAAAAATGGAGTTGGAACAGAAAACAATCCACTTTGTATAGAAATTGCTGAAGATAATGGAACTTGTTTTCGATTTGGTGGAAATTCATTTTTGCACTTAAGAGACAAGCTCGTGTAATTACTCAGCCTCCTCAGACGAGTTAAGTAGCGAAAGTGCGTATATTTCTGCCCCAAAATCTAATTAAGTCAAGTGCTGACGCTAATTTCCGCCCACAGCCAAAACCCCAACAGCCCAAACAACTTATGGCCAGTTGTCATGAGTCAGAGACAACCGGACAACTCGAAAAAAGTTAGCGCTAAATACTAAAGCAACTAAAGAAACTCTTGCTCTGCTCCGCTTGTAATGAAGCACTTAGGGCAGCACCTGACAAGCCGACTAACTGAAGCTGTAGCTGAGGCATTCGTACACTGAGAAAAAAGGGAGATTTTTGGAGAGAGAAATATATACAATTTCCAGTGTTAGAAGTTTAAAAATGTAGACTCTTCTTGATCCAAATAAAATTATATTACAACTAATTAAACAATAATAGAAAAGCGAAAAATAAGTTTGCAGTAAAAGATAGTTGACTAAGAAGCATACTATTAAATTATTCAATAAAATTAAATTCAAAGTAAAAATAGAATAAAAGCTAAACTGTACAAAAAAATTAAAAATAAAATAAAAATTAAAAACAATTTATGCATAAATTCTAAAAAAAAATAAAAAAGTTTAACTGTGAATAATATTAAAAGCAAATTAAAAACAATTTTTACTTGAATTCCGAAACGATTCAATTTGCATTTCATAGCTTTTTTATTTGCCTTATTTTTGGTGAGTGCATTCGCAGTTGCCACATGCCACATGCCTTCAGTCAATGCCATGCAACATAAATCATCTTGGCGGCACTTGGACACGTGCCGGCAGCCATTACCTTTCAACCAAGTAAGCCTTCGCCCTGTTTCCGCTTCCTCCACTTCCACCATTTTGTGGGGGGGGCAGACTTAAGCCAATTGTCAGTGGGGCAGGTTCAAGTCAAGTTTTCCTTTGGGGGGGCCCAAAGCAGCCTCGAGTGCTTTTTATGACGGTTTTGTTGCCATGATTTCGGTTAGGGTATTCCCCTCATTTTCAAGCAGTCTCTTTCACATGTGCGGGTTGTTTGTTGTCTGTTGTCTGTTGTCTTTCTTTCTTTCTTGCTGTCTACTTGTCTTCCTTTTCATATTGCACGCATTTTCACGCGCTTTTCAACGCTTCGCTGGACAAAGGCAGCAGCTTAGGAAACACAGGCAAGAAGCAAAGTATAGAAAGCATTTGCCAATGGCTTTACTTGCAGCATTATTGCTTAATATGTGCCCAAAGGCACTTTATTTTGGGCCTGAGTGATTTTCTTTGTTTTTAAGCAGAAAGCACATTTGATGAGCTTTACGACCCGTCCATAAAACTCGACTCTCTCGCTCACTCTTACTCTCTCTTTCTCTGCTCTCTGACAGTTATTAAATTTCCATCTTTTTCCATAATACTCTATAGCAATTGTTGTTGTTCAATGCAGTCGAGTTATTACGCTCAACAGTTCAACAGCTGCTCTAACTTGTCGTTTTTTATAGGGTATGTCTGCTTTGTGCAGACTTCCAGAATTTATTTTTTATTTTGTTTTAAATGGTGGTACCATACTTAAAAATAATTAGACTTAAAATTTATTTAAAATTGAGTTGATAAGTTGATTTTCTCGTGAATGCGCGTACATTGCGCGTAGCGCGAGCTGTGGGTATATTTTATGCTTAAGAGCTAATTTACCAAACACAATTTCAGCTTGTTTTCTTGAGAATATTAACAACTTAAATCTTAAGTTAGAGTTTGATTCCAGCTAGTTAATTTGTAAACCTAAAAATACCCCACAGTTATTAGGCTTATTATTAAAACTACTTTGTTGTTTGGTTTTCCTTACATATCATCATTATTTGCAGGGTATCTGTTAGTCAACTCTTTTGGCTAATATTCTTAACATAAACTTTAGCCTTTGGGTCAGTTTTATCGCTTACATTTAGCCACCTACTCAGAACTAAACGCACTGAAATTGAATTTTGTTATTGTGCTCAGTTGGCCATTGAACATTTTCCATTTCCCATTTGCCATTTTCCGTTTTCCGTTTGGCTTACCGCATCGTAAACCGAATTATCATAAAAAGCATTGAAGACGCATTTGAAGTGACCAAAAATTTAATTAAACCAGAGGCCAGAACATAAGTTAATATCAAACTTGCCATCATCTTTTCCCTCTACCTCAAACAACAGATGCCGTAAAAGACTTGTTTAAAGTGAAAACATAAATAAAAGCGAAGCAGAACGAAGCAAAAACAAAGCTAAACAGCGCAAAACATAAAAAGCATTAACCAAAAGCAACCACAAAACAAAAACAAAAACAAAAAACAAAAACGCATCCAAATAATTGAAACCAAAAATACAAAACCAAATAAAAATCCAAAAAAAAAAAACTACAAAACTTCAAAATAAAACATCACAAAACGTCAAGCAGTCAATCCAACAGTCAAGTCAATCAGTCAACCAACCAATCAATCAATCCATCATCATGCTCAAAATACACATGCTGGAGCAGGTCGTCAGCAACGACAGCGTCTGCGATAATGGCGCCCAGGAGCTGTCGCCTAAGCGCAAAGTGGCCATCGCCCCCACCACTGGCGGCAGCCCCTCCTCCGCCAAGAGCACGCCCACCGTCTCGGCCACCAACTCCCCCCACCATCAGCCCACGCCGCCCCAGCGACACATACATGCGGCATCTGCAGCAGCAGCAGCAGCAGGTGGCAAGTGCTTCAGCCAAGGATCATCGCCAGCCGGGTAGGTGCCAGCGCATACACACAGAAAAATAGTCAAGCAAGAAATGCTATTTATTTACTTTAAGTTCGACTAAGAACGGTCGAAAGGTCGAAACAACAAATTTAAATTTGGTTCATTTGAATAATCATTATCTAAGTAAACCCATATACCACTTCCAGTAATACTCGTGGTTGTCCTGCCTTGTCGCCAGGTTTCTCTGTTCCTCTTTAATGATTCTTTGTTCATATTTCAGCCAGTTTATTTCATAGTTCAAGTCTCCTTTCACCTTATTTAGATCATTTTTACAGTCTCCTTTCACATGCTTTAGGTCGTGTTTCACGTCTCCTACCGCCTTTTTTAGATTTTTAACGTCTTCTTTATTGTTTTTCAGATCGTCTTTCACGACTTTTAGATCATTTGTAATTTCCGCTTTTAGTTCAGCTTTCATCACTCTTAGATAATCTTTAATACCCTCTATAATGCTCCCTAGAGCATCTTTCAACTCTTTTATATCATCCGCAACGACCGTTAAAACAACTTCAATTGATTTGTATTTATCCGTCTCGCCTCTGCTGGGAACAACAGTTTTAGAATTATAAATTATAGAATTTAAAGTATGTCCAGGATCTCACCTTATTATGTTTATCTTTGGGTTATAGAACGGTGTGTTTATGGTTTTTGCCAAACAGTGTTGGGATGCGGCAAGAAATAGGATAAGATAAATATTCACCATTTTTTCAACTTTTACTGATAAACTGATTCAGATCGACTGCAGTATTTATAAGTGGGATGAAATTATACAAGACAAGACGGTTGATTAAAGCTCGCCTAATTGTTTTGATGTGGTTCTTAGTTTGTTTAGAGTGTGACAACTTATAGCACAACTTTTTTAAATGTCAAATGTTCTTATTTATTCTTTTATGTTTTCTAATAATAAAAAAAAA
This sequence comes from Hypselothyrea guttata, assembly GCA_035045125.1. Lineage (NCBI taxonomy): Eukaryota > Metazoa > Arthropoda > Insecta > Diptera > Drosophilidae > Hypselothyrea > Hypselothyrea guttata. Next base: position 117,967 of record JAWNNJ010001023.1, read on the forward strand.
ACCAAAAAAGGTCGAACAGAGATTTCTTTTTATACGCTGGGCCCATTGAAAAATGAAAACATAGAATGTTGTTTTTTTAAATTAATACTCTCTTTTACTATATTTAATAATCCTAAAAAGCGCATTGAAATCGGTTAATAAACACCGGAGATATAAGCTAGGCAATCGGCAGCGCAGCTGGCGTAAAAGGAAAGAAGAAGAAGAACTGCTGCTACGCTTCGTTTGAGAGTTTTACAAAATTGTATATAAAATAAAGGGCACAGCGTATTCTCTAGTCGGGCCCGTCCGACTGCTCCGCGCATTCTGGTTATTTTTGCATTTTCATAAACATATTTCTCTCTGTGTGACTTCCCAAAATTTGTCGCTTGTTAGCGCTATTAAAATTGCATTACACTGGCGATAAATTTGTGTTTTTGGCTAGTGTTATTTGCCCCACTGTGCCGCCTGGTTGCACACTGGTGCCTGGCTTAACGTCTGACAAAATTGTGCATCATGATGAATGCTTTTTTGATGAGTTGCCTGACGATACAAACAAAAAGTCTCCCCAACCTCTCTCTATCTCTTTTTCGCGCTCTCACTCTGTGTTTCTCACAGTGTAATTTTGTCGCATTCCTTTGGTTTTTGCGGTCGTTATAATGGGTGCATTGCATCGACAAGTTGCCACCAAATGTTGCAGTTGCAATTACCGTTAGCCACTTGCCACACAGCTATGCCCCCTTTTGCCCTTTCCCGGCCCCCCCTTCCTCCTTTTCCCATTAGTAGGGAATCCCCTTTGGCCCTTGCCTTTGGCTAAATTTCACCGCAATTCTGTTGTGTCGCTGTTTGTTGGCCAATTTGGTTGCTTCCATCCAGACGTAACAATGCATCACGTAAATCCATTGTTTGCCACTGCCGATGGCTGCCGCCAGGTGGCGTGGCAGTGCAGCAAAGGTGAGCGACTAATGAACTGTGCGCAACGTCAAAGATCAATTCACAAATGTGACGTCAGGCATTTCAATTATGTTTGACTGTAAAGAGAAGAGGTTGTAGCTCAGATATTTCCTTTTTTAAAACACTAAATGGTACTGTAGGGTACTCCATTTTGATTGTTACTGCCTTTTGTGAGATTACCATTTTTATTTAAAATTTAAATTTTGGATAACCGCCTGAAAGACGTAAGGATAAACACGTAGAGCTGAAAAACTATAAAATTAAGAGCAACCATTTTTGGAATGTAGATAGCTGTATACCGTACGTCGATTAAATTTGGACGCCCCATTTACGCCCTAATCGATTTAAGCAGCATAACAAGTTTAATATTTAACATAGATAATTGTTGTTTGGAATATATAATCTTTTAAAATATATTTACCAATACTGAAAAGGGCATTGACATCAGTTGAGGAACACAAAAGTTATTCAATAAACAACATTGCAGAATTTGTCTCGACCGCTCTATCGCAGTGCGGCCAAGATACAGACAAAAAAGTAAGAAGATGCATTGCCTTATCAGCTATTTTATGCATTCATGTGGTTTTTCTCACTTTCCCTATTTAATACCATCTAACTCATATATCTCCTTAATAATAAATCTTTTCGGACCTCTGACAAAACTATTTCAAATACTATATTCAAAAGAAATATATATTTTCTTACTTTCAAACCAAGCGTCCATTTAAGATCTTAAATCACAAAAGTTGAAGCCATATCTTTAACACCTAAATCATAGCAAGACCTGATTCTTTACTTCCATCATTTCAAAGCAAACTCTACTAATACAGCTTTTCACTGACATTGTATATAGCTGCTTTGTGTTTTTAATTTCCACTTGAATTCAACGTTAATTTTCTGGCTGTGTTTTGGTTTTTATCAGCACCATAAAACCTTCATTAGTTTTATTGCTGCTTTTTACTTTTGATTTTCGAACTGTAGATATTTGTATTTTTCTCTTTTTTACACCTGCGCCATAAATCAGCAAAAGGTATTTATCTGCTTTTCAATAACAATGGACTGCATTTTTGCTTTGATAAGAAAATTTGGGCGATTTTTATGGGTTTTTTTCTTGCATGGCATTATCATCGGTCTTTTGTCTTTAATGCAGTTTCAATTGATTGGCATAAATTTAATGCTTTTCAATGGGCATTTCCTTGAGGTCTTTATGATTCTCTTGGCTTTGCCCTTCACTTGCAACTGCCACAACTTGTCAGACATTGCGCTGCGCTTCATTTCTCTCAGCTTTTTCGCTGTTTCGCCCTCTCTCCTGTCCGCCTTATTGTTATTTTGTTATGCTTTACTCGTTATTTTCGCATTAGATGCTTTTTGTAATTGATACCTGCAGCTGCTTAAGCCTCAATATGTGGGAGTCGGGAGTCTTGCCCCTCTCCCGGCCCCCGTCTGCCACAAAAAGCGAAAACAATGCTTATACTATAGGGGGCATAATTAGACCCTGTACCCATGAAGTGGCTAAAAAAAGGGGTGATAAGTTTGTGTGAATGAAACAAGCAGAAGGAGGCGTGGCAGATCCTACAAAGTATATATATTCTTGATCAGCTGAGTCGATATAGTCGCATCCGTCTGTGTGTTCCTATGTCCGTCCGGATAAACGCTCAGATCTCGGGAACTATAAGAGCTGGAGTAGATATTTTTAGAATGAAGGTGGGCGTATACAATACGCAGATTGAGTTTATTTTAAATCTTGGATTACACGCCCCTTCCGCCCACAATAAGCGCAAATAAAGCGAATGGACCTATTCAAGAGATACAAATTTATCTACCCAAATTCTGTGTTCATAAGTTCATAGAGATGATCAATGTCTGTCAATTCTGTAAACTTTTCTAGAATTGGTCCATAATTCTGAGAGATATGATGCATCATAGTTTTACCTATATGATATGCAATCATAACGAATTCTGCAGTCGAGCACGTCCGACTGTTCTATTCCCTTCTTACTGGTTTTCTACTCTCTTTGCTGATAATTATTATACAAGTCGCACTGTCACTGCGCAAAATAATTTTCATTTTCTTTTTTCAGTTATTTTGCATTTTGTTGTATTATTTTCTAGAGTTCGCTTAGGGGCTTTCCGCCTGCCTGCCTTTCTGTCTCTCTCTCTCTGTCTCTGAACTTGACAAGCCAAAGGGATTTCGCTTGCTTTTCTTATAATTTTTTCCTTTTCTGTATATCTTTTTTTGCTCTTTGTTTGCTTTTTGTTTAGTTGCCTCCCACGCACGCTTTTTGTACATCATTTTCAAAACATAAACACCGTCTCTGCACTCTGCTGGCTCCTCCCTCAACTCTTTTGGCATCTATTTTTACTTAATTACTTGGCTGCGCTTGGGCTTCTCCTCTCTCTCTCATTCTCTTGTCACAAATTCTTGCCGTAGCTCAAAAAAATTCTTTTTATTTTGTCAGGCAAGAACTTCCATCTCCCAACTCCCGACTCCAGCTCCCAATTCTATCTACATTTCTATTTCCATTCCATTTTTAACTTCAACTTCCAGTTGTTCTCCATTTCGTTTCGCTGCTGCTGTTAGCTGACCTCAAAACGCTTTTAGCCCAGTTTACAGGCTACAGTTTGTCAGTTAGCCAAGTTGTAGCATCTTCGGTTTGTTTAGCATTTAGAATTTCAGCTTCTCCAATTTCAATGGCATTTCCAGGCTAATTTATATGCAAAACTCTGGCCAAATGAACTGACCAAACATCATTTATCACTGCTCAAATTTGACTGCGTGTTTTTGTGCCTGCATACCCTGTAATTATGCTAATTAACTGCTGGAGTCTGTGCCCACAATACCAGCCAGCTCGAACTGTAGGCCTATGACATGGAAATGAGTTACGGCATTCGGCATTGAAGCTGATCTTCCAGGGTATTTCATTTAAACTAGAGTTATACCTACTATATAAATTTTAGCTCATTTAAATAATCCACTGATTTCTTTTTGGATCAGATATTTGATACTATAAGTGTTGTTTTATATTAGAAAGTTTATGTTTTAGAAATTAAATATTTCCATAGAAAATAAATTTTTTTATGTAGTAAAGTTTTTTTTTTACGAATTTTATATCTATATATTATTTAATATTTCTTGGTTTACGAATATAGTATTTAAATTTTCCGACATTTTTTAATCCCATTATAAGTATTATCATCATATTTTCTTTATTTCTTCTAACTCAATTTCTTCAACTCAATTGTTTATAGGATGTTCTACAGTCGTATTAAACTACAAGCTCATCTGTATGATTATTTAATTTCTACAGTTGATAATACAAATTTCTATAGTTAAAATCAAAATTATAATATAATTAAACATAGGTAAAAATTGAATATTAATCTCTTACATTTAAATACTTTCCGAATAACAGAAATATTAATGTTTTATCAGGCTATTTAATTGATTTTTATTTTGTTAAAATTTCTTCACTAATTTCGAAACTCACTCTGCTCACACAGCTGTTTACAGGGTATTCTAGCGTCTAACAGTCTGTTGCTACAGCTCATTTAACGCTTGTGTTCCATTTTGTCAGTTATTTTCAGCATAATTTGTGGAATGCCAAAAACAAGTCAAAACATTTTCGATTCGCCACAAAACGTTGTTTGTGTGTGTTGCCATTTGGAAGTTTTTTTTTTTTTTTTGGTGGGTGGCACAGTGGCAACTCTACTGGGTTACCACCTGCAGCCGTGTTGCAAAATGAGCGTTGTAATTGTTTCTTTTCGGCTGGCAGGTTAATGGTTTAATGATCTTGTCTAACGGTGCAGCTGCGTGAAGTAATTTGAATGAACTAGTTTACGTTGATGAACCAGTAGAAGGGGACGGCAAAGCGAAAGAGAGAGAGAAAGAGAGAATCAGAGAGGAAGGGAGGGAGAGGGAAAGCTTAGCGACTCTAGCCGGAATGCACGTGATATTTGAGGCTACAATTTTTGCACCTGACAAAGCTACTCTGTCTTGCTCTTCCTCTCTCGCTTCACTCTTTTGGCCTAGCTTGGGCTTATTTATGCCACAACACGCAGCATGCCTAGGGACAGGGCAGAGGGGAGTGTGGAAAGGAGTAGGGAGCCAGAAGTTAAACGCGGCAAGTGTTGAAATTCTTGTGGGCGACTCTTGGAGGCAGGTACGCGTACGTGATTCTTCAGCGATTGCTACAACACAGTCTATGGCCTATGCCCCTTGCGAAAATCAATAAAGAAAGCTCATATACACTGATAGTGTAGCAGATACCCTATAGAAAACCTGAAGTTGTCTTGAAATATTACACAAAACTGCTCTAGAGAAACTATTTTAGGCACAAAATAAAAATTTGTTGCTTTTAAAGTATATACCTTGCACTACGCTGAAAATTACAGGGTATGGGCTTTGTTATAGCCAAGTAAAATTAATTGCATTACGCTAAATATGCGTTTAGCCACGCTGACCTACACAAATCTTCATTAAAATAAGTTAAGAATACCAGCCACACTAAAAAATACCCTGTAAAATATTGAAAATATAAGACGTAATGTCTCAAAATGCATAAAGCATACTTTATATATATCTTACAAGATAATTTATAGACCATCAACTACGCATACCCATTTTGACTTGCAGTACAGGGTATTTCAAGGCAAGTCTAAGAAGAAAATACGTCCTAAAGTAAAAGTTATGTCTGCTGTCAGCTGACTGTAGCAACAAACAGCAAAATGTGTAGACAATGAAGATTAATACCCTAGCTAGAAAGTATATAAAGGCGTTTAAGCGTACAGAATACCCTGTAAAGTTTTTATGCAAAAAAATAATTGGCATAAACCTAGCTTGTTTGCAATGCCAGACTGGTTGACAGCAAATATTACAGGGTATACCGCACGTCAAGTTGAAATTATTACAATCTTTATAAAGAATTTCAAGTTAGGATTACTATCAAACAATCAACGTGCGACACACTTAAAGTGCCAAGCCCCCTGAGGCTAAACCCTCTCTCTCTCCATCTCTTTCCATCTCTCTAACTCTTTCTTTTTGACTCTACCTCTCTCGCTCTACGCTAACGGCACTCTTGAAGTGCCGTGCCTGTCAGCTTTTGCACAATAACAATACGTCTAAATGCTTATGATTGGTTCAAGATAAATAAATAATAAAAGTGAGCCAAGTTCAAGAAAGCACACAAAACTGACGAATCATGCGCTCTATTCACTCTAGATATATCGAATACATCTATGAACTATTCGCAATGTGAGTATTTATTCAATCGATGAGGAAACGAGTTTTGTAAGCTGACAGGCGGCAGAGTTCAAATGATAACTTTGGGCTTGTTATGGCACATAATCGCTCTAGATTTTCGAAATTTATTAGCGCCCCGCGACAGCTGACAAATCGGGAGAGGGGCACCTACGGCACAGAGGGGCGAGCCATGAAGTTCAAAGATGCTGACAACAATTAAATTAAAGTCACGCCGGAGCGGCAAGAAAATCAATAAAAAAAATATAAAAGAAACAGCAGAAAAGGCAACAAATGATAGAGCTAGGAGACAGTCTCTTGGGAGAGGAGCCAGCGGGACCATGAGGCAGCGGTACACAGCGAGAAAAATCCAAATCGATAAAAACAAAAATAGTTAAACTGTGACGATGAAAATATTATAAAAATTCCACTTTCAAAATAAAAATTAAAATACTAAATATTAATTAATTAAGAAAAATAATTCGAATAATATCAATTATTTTTTCTTCTTTCTTCTATTTATTTTATTTTTAAAATTAAGTAAATCTGATAAATTTTAATTGAAGATTTTTATAATCCTTTAATAATTAAATTGAATTCCCAAATCTATTATTAAAGCTTCGATTATATTTATTTTTTAGATAACCTTTCTTAGTAATAAATAAAAAGATTTGAATTTTCCATATTTGTAAATTAAAAAATTTTTTATAATGCCCCTGTTTTCTAAGTGTAGTCGTGTGGCTGTTGCCTTGTCATTTTCCATGCCACTGAACCAAGCCTGACAAACGTCTGCGTCCCTCGCCGTCCAACAGTTCCTCTCAGCCTGTTGCACACAATTAGAAATGCGCCTAATTGGAACCTGGGGGGCACCAACTCCTCCTCCCTGCCTCCCTCCCTCCCATCACTTGCCCCTTTGTGCAGGGCGTGGGCTTGCAGGCAGGCAGTCCGACCCAATTCCCGTCTTTCAAACTGTGTCGAAAGTCAATTTCGCAGTTTGACGCTAATTTATGCCTGGTCCATTCATTTCCAGCTGCCGAATCCCAAACGTAGACAAAGTTTCAGGTGGAGTCTTGGGTTTCAGGTGTAGCTGCCCCTTGCCCCTTTGTTGAAGGGGGTCAGTCTTGCTTAGACTTTGATTTGGGCTAACAAAAACTGTTGTAACTTTTGTTTTCTGCGCACACAACAATATGTCTTTGCGTCTATCTCTCTCCTCACTCTCTTTCTCCATCTCTTTCTCTTTTGTTTATTGTTTTCGATTTTTTTATTTTTTTCTGTTTTGTCGCACAATTATGCAAAATGTCTAAAGACACGTTCAATAGCTCGTTCAGCGCCCTCTCTCTGTCTCTCAGTTACATATGTTATAAGCCTAATAAATTTGAGCAAGTCAGAGATAGAGAGGATGATGGAGAGGGAGATGGAGAGGAAGAGGGAGCTAGGTAGGGAGCAGCTGCTTATGAGATATGCATGAGACTGCTCGGAGGTAACTTGCTCTGAGCCATGTCTCTGTGTGTGCGTGTCTCTGGCAATTAGCAAAATTGATATTTATCTCTCTGCTCAGCATTCAACTAAACTAATGCGCTAATTCTTGGCCTAAATTTAGGCTAGTTAATGATAACAAAAAGCCGGCTAAAGCTAAATGTTTAAGCCAGCTAAATGTCGAGTCAAATTTGGTAGAGAATTTATTGCAATATCAACGGAAATCAAATTAGAAATATCCAATAATAACAGCAGACTGCTTACAAAAGTAATCACTGGTAATGCAGAATATAAACAGTCAACAAGCCCGACTGTGCGTATATTCTGTACCATTTCTCTAAAAATACATACGTACAGCTCGCGCTACGCGCTCGTTCAGTAATAACGTTCCTAAACTAGCTTTAGAGATGATATTACATGGCTAGAATTATTGAAAAAAATCAAATAAAAATAAAAAATTAAAAGCACATTTCCATTTTAGCAATATGAAGATTTCTACAAAATTGCAGATAATAATACTATATACCCTGATGTTGATTGGCAAGGATTTGGTGTATAGAATCTAGGGCAACTTTGGAAAAATATTTCATTTAAAGTTGTCAAAGTTTTTTTTACAGCATAGGGAAATGTGTCTGCCACAACAATTCAGTTATATGTATATACTATTTTTTTTTTGCTTGCAACAAGAACAAGATGAAACCACAACAACACTGAGAACAACAAAATGTCATTCACCGCAAAATGTAAAAGTTTTACAAGTGATTTTGACTTGAGCGCATGAGAAACTGACAAACAGCAAATTGCCAGACTGCTAGACGGTTTCAGCTTCTTTCAGTTTTTTTTTATTATATTTTCCCTATTTTATTCCATTTTATTTTAACGCTTTTTTCGGTCTACAATTTCCAATTAATAATTCATAAACATTTGTGTCAAAAAACAAACGTTTTACCCTCACACTTTGCTCCTTCGCTTTGGCTTTTTTCTGCGTCTTCTTCTTCGTCGGCGTCTGCCGCCTGGTTGGAAAAGTGTTTTTCCTGGCAATTTGTAAGGCAACAGAAAGCATAAATTTGTTTATGCTGCCTTCATAATTGGGTTACCAGTGGAGCTGCTGACGCTGACGTCAACTGCAGCCACAGCCACAGACACAGACACAGCCACAAGATACACATAGATACATTTGTATCCACAAGATACTTGCAGTTGGATTGCATATTTTTTTACTTCATTTCTTGCACTCAGCATTTTCGAGTGCATCTTGAATGGCTGTGAATAACAAATGAGTGTACTCACAGTCGTAATGCAGTTGATATTTCTGGCATTTTTTTTTATGTCTATTTTACTTTTTCCAACATTTTTTTATGGGTTTTTTTGCTGTGGGCCTCTAAAATTATTATGCACAGCGTTTTTATAGGCAGAACTATGGGTATTACAGCGCTATAACTTTGTGATTTGCCTCATAAATCACATGAGGATCATTAACGGCACTAAAACACGACTAGCGATAGCAGGCGATAGCTATTACTATCGATAAGAAGAAGAAGCATTGCAGGGTATTCTGAAATCGGGCCCGTAAATCAAAAATATAAAATAAATTATAAGAATATTTGACATTTAAAAAAGTTGTTATAAGTTTTAAGTTGTCACACTCTAAATCAAATGAAAACCAAATCGAAACAATTAAGCGAGCTTAAATCAACCGTCATGAGTTATATAATTTCCTCCTATAAATACAGCAGTCGATCTGAATCAGTTTATCAGTGAAAAATAAAAAATGGTGAATATATATCTTATCCTATTTCTTGCCTCTTCCGAATGTTGCGCAAAAATCTTAAACACACCGTTCTTCGACCCAACAATAAATACTACAAGGTGAACTCCTGGAATTACTTTAAATGTTATATTTCTAACATTATTGTTCCTAGCAGAGACGAGACGGATAAAATCAATCCAATCCAAACTGTTTTAGCGGGCATTACGGATGATATAAAAGAAATAAAAGGAGATCTAAAAGAGGTGAAAGGTGATCTAAAAAATATCAAAGAGGAACAGAAACGACTGGCGACAAAAAAGGAGGAGGAGAAGACAAATCCCAAACCGAGAAAAGATTGTTTCGAAGCGACTGCCACAACCAAAACTAATGGAGTCTATGAAATACTAAATACCCATTTTAGTAGCGAACCTTTCAAGGTTTACTGCGATGCAAGCTATCATGGAGGAGGTTGGTTGGTGATTCTACGTCGAGAAGACGGAAGCGTCGATTTCAATAGAAACTGGGAGCATTGCAAAAAAGGATTCGGTTATCCAGATGGTGAGCTCTTCTTGGGGCTGGATAAGATTCACGCTCTAACAGCAGAATCCAGTCAGGAGCTAATAGTAGTGTTGGAAGACTGGGAAGGGGTCACCAAATATGAAAAATACGATAGGTTTGCAATCGGAAATGAAAAGGACCTTTACATAGTTAATACCTTGGGCATAGCTAGTGGATCTGCTGGCGATTCATTCGGTGCTCGCGGTATGAAATTTTCAACTTTTGACAGGGACAACGATATTGCTTCGGGTAACTGTGCAGCTAAGTACAATGGGCCAGGCTGGCATGTCAATTGTGGTTACAGCGGCTTGTTTAACAAATATAATGGTACTGGACTTGGTAAGGGCATCGATTGGAACGAATTTCACGGCGTTAATTATTCGTTAAAACGTGCTTTGTTAATGATAAGGCCACGTAGGTGAAACCAAGACCGGAACTAGAAAATAAATATTTTTTAATAAATGTCAATAAAATGATGATTGAGTTAGATTTAGTTTGAAAATTGTGCTTTAGAATTAGATTAAGATAGTTGCAAATAAAATTGACCTTAAATCAAGTCAAAGCAACTATTTTTCGATTTCCATATTCATTTAGTCAGCATACAACATGTTTACTGGTTGTTTTTAT
>JAWNNJ010001026.1:0-14934 GCA_035045125.1 Hypselothyrea guttata
ATAAATAAATAAATAAATAAATAAATTTGTGTTGCATAAAAAATAGGTATCTTTAAAATTGGTATTAACCACAAATTTATAAAGGGTGTGCTTATACAAAGATCGGGTTAGAGGGCGTGGTCAAATGAAATAATATTAAAAAATTCTGAAATTCTATTTCAGTGTTTCGAATGCATACGTTTTTAAATCGTGTATCTTAAAAATTTTAATTAATGTCGCATTTGTTCATGATTTTGCCCATAGTGCAGCGTTCCCTTTTACCACGGGCAACAACAATAACAAGCCATCTTCCTAGGGGAACGAGAGGGATAGGATGAACCGTAGAGCGGGGATGCTGTGAAACACAATGGCCAACACGAAAGGCAATAGCAAAAGCGATTCTGTCAAAATATTTACGATATGGCTACGAGAATAGCTGTTAAAGTGTAAGGACACTAACACGCCCACACATACAAGCACACACACGCACACACACACACACGCACACACACGTGTAATACATGTATTGAGCTGCTCACACGCACCCACCCACACATGTTGCCCTCACCTACTTAGCGCACTTTTAGCATTTGTATAAGCGTACACTGCACGAAAAGACAGCTCTCAAAAAATAAAATTAAATTTTTAATAGTACAGTAGAATCCGGTTATAGCGACATTCAAGGGACCGACGATTTTACGTCGTTATATCCGGCAGACGCACTATCCGAAAGGAGCAAAAAAAAATTATTTTTTTTTATTTTATGGATGCCATGTTCGTAATAGGTTTTAAAATAAAACAAATTAATTTTTTAATCAAAACAAAAAATTTAATACAGTAGAATCCGGTTATAGCGACTTTCAAGGGACCGACGATTTTACGTCGTTATATCCGGAAGACAAAATCCATGATTTTGTTTCTTTTTCGTATTGAAAAAACACAAAATCCATGATTTTGTTTGCTTCTTTTAGCATTGTTAAAGAAATCAAATTTTCCTCTTTAAAGTTTTTTTTTTGTTCGGCACGTCGCAATATCCGGTTGAATTGTGAAAAATCTCGTCGGTATAAACGGTTTGACGCTAAAAGCGGAGACGTTCTAAGCGGAGGCCCTGTCATATAAGTTTGTATGGGGACCAACCAAGCCATCGAGTTTTCGTCGCAATAACCGGACGGACGCTATAAGCGGCGTCGTTATAACCGGATTCTACTGTACTTATAGAGCTTTTAGACCTAATTTATTTTCATCTTTAATAGACACCCAGTTTTTAATACATTTTTCATTTTAATACCCTGAACCCATTAAATAAATGGGTAAAACAGGGTTAATTTATTTAATAGTACTGTTTAATTCGAATATATATGTAGTACTAAAACAAGCACTTCAAATTGCTTGCAGTGTATGCTCATGGTGGCCATTAACCGGCATGTGTGCGGCCAAGGACACAAGCCACAAACAAAATTGATTTGTCTGCTCTTGGCTGGGCGTAGGCGCTAACCAACTTTATCCTCTTACTGTCTTTCGTCTCTTCTTTCCACTCAACTTCTGCATCTTCGTCTGCTGCTTATCCTACGTCTTCCGTTTTCGCTTCTTCACGTTGTCATGTAAAATTAAAATTTATGGCTAATTTGTGTGACCGTAACGGTCTTTTCTCTTATTTTTTATTTTTTGCTATTCTATCTTGAGGACAACAAGGTTACGCCTTTTCCCAATTTCCCAAAAACATTTCCAGGCAAAAGTCATAAATTTTGTGGCTCTTGGAATATTAGTACTTACCCGTAGGTGAGATGGGTTTATTTGTGGGATTTAATAGCTTGTTTATACCAAAAAAATCTCTGTTCAAATTGCCCATTAAAAATTAAAACACAATTTCTTCAGAATTTCACTTTATACGATATACGATATATATATTTTGTTCTCAAAAATCGCTTCATTCTTCTTCATTCGTTGTACCGTACTTAAACTTTAAGATTATTATGCGTGCTTTTTGTGTGTTTTACATATAAATATGTTTACGTAATTATTAGATTAAAAACTCGTAGCTTACGTGTATATGAATTGTATAGATAAATATCACTATATTTGATTTCGGTTCAAGGTTCCTTTACTAACTATCGTTAAAGTACTGTAAATGCTGCTCGAAATTGCATAAAAATCTCTACAATCTCTATAAAGTCACATATGTCTGTATGCATATGTATCTGTATGTATTTTTGAGTCTTTCGGTGAACTTTAAACTTAAATCGAAGTGGCTTAAATATATTTACAAAGTAAGGTAAGATGCTGTTAAAGTATCGGCGATACTATCGACTAATGCATGAGTTTTTGCTATAAATACATAAATATTTGTTTATTAACTTTAGCGTTAGCATCGCTTGGTTTCAACAGCACCCGATGAGACTCTAAATATTAGATTTGGCAATCATAACAATCCATGCTTAGTCTAAGGGCCTTCAGCTAACTATCGTTACGTAGAGTGTGAGGAATTCGAGGGCTGTTCGATAAGTTGAATGGACTAGACACAGCTTTACAAGCATGCGTCCCCCTAAACATAACGCGTGATCTGTGAATAAAAGTCCGAGAGACAGGATTGAAGCTGGGCAAAGGTAGGACGTTCGCCTGGTAATAGAGCCCAGCAGTAGGCCATGATGGTAAAGCTGCAAGGAGAATGAATAGAAGAGATGAAGGTAGGAGATTTAGAACTTTTACTAATTTCAATTTTTATTTTATTTTTTCTACTTACAGCTCATCGGGACAGTTGAAAGGCTGCGCCAAACGATAGCCATCCTTCAGATAATGCTCCATCTCGAAGGGATCCACCTCGGCGTAGGGCTGCTTGGCCGATGTGCAGAGTTCCCACATCAACACGCCAAAAGCCCACGAATCGCTGGCCTCGGAGAACTGTTTGTGCTGCAATGCCTCCAGGGACATCCACTTGATGGGACGGTTCTCGCTGTCGCCCAGGCAATTGTAGTCCGAGGGGAACAGATCGCGAGAGAGCGAACTATCGGAGAGTTTAACGCGCAGCTGATCGTCAATGCTAAGGGGAGGAAATGGCAAATATAGATTATAATAAAATATAATATTAACGAGAGTTAAGCTAACAAGAGTTCGGCCAGTGAGAGTGCGGCCTGCGAGAGTTGGACCAACGAGAGTTGAACCAACGAGAGTTGACCCAACGAGAGTTAAACCCACAAGAGTTGAACCAAAGAGAATTAAACCAACGAGAGTTGAACCAACGAGAGTCGAACCCACGAGAGTTAAACCAACGAGAGTTGGGCCAGCAAGAGTTGCCTCAGCAAGAGTTGTTTGGCTTTAGGGGTCATGACGTTCTGCCTAGACTAGCACGAAAATTCCGCGTCAAAAAATATCAGTGTGTAAATACGGATAAACAATCTTTAACCATGTCTAACATTCGATGCATCTCTGTTTTACTTACACGCAGTTTCTGGTGGCAATATCCTTGTGCACCACCCCATGGCTGTGCAGATGATCCAGTGCCATGGACAGCTGCGATGCCATCATGACAATCTGTATGGTGGTGACGGTGCGGGCACAGGCGGGATCCAGCAGAAAGAGTTTCAGATTGCGAGTGTTGTTGAGAGCGGGATAGAGTACGAAGGGCGTCGTGTGATCTTCGATGGACACGCCCAGCACGGAGAGTATGCCCGGATGGGAGGCGCCATAGAGCAGCATGCCCTCCTGCAGCAGCAGCAGCACCTGCATCTGGCTGGCATGCTGAGCCACCGTCTTGACCAGCACATCCTGGCTCTCGTTGTAGGTGCCGCGATAGACACGCCCAAAGGTGCCCTCCTGCAGCAGGCTGGAGAGGCGCACGCGACACCGTTCGACGGTTAGCTCCGAGATGCGACGATGCAGCTCCTCCGGCTGCTGCTGCTCCACAGCCACGGAGGCGACTTTGCGGGGCAGCGAGGAGCCATGCAGCGGACCAATCAGCGAGGGCGTCATGTAGGCAGCGGAGCCCAGCGAGGACTGGCAAGGAGGCTGCGTATTGAGACGCTGGAAACTGGAGGTGCGCATCGGTTGTCCGCCGTGCTGATGATGCTGCCGCTTGGCAGCGGCGCCTCTTATGCAATAGGCGATGGTTAGCAGTATGCACACCGCGCTCATGGCCACCGTCACGCCCACAACGAGCGTAATGAGTCCGGTGGGCGGTGCCAGCGCAGTCTCCAGCTGCAGCGGATCAACGAGATCGTTGTCCAATCCCTCTCCTCTATCCTGCAGCTGCCCCTCCTCATCGCTCTCACTAAGCAGGCAGATCTTCTTGCGTCGGAAGACCAAATGCGTCACGTTGTTCAACGCACGATTCAGTATCACCTCCATGCTGATGGTGATGTCCACCTCAGCCGCCCGTGAACCGCTGCAACGCAAGGCCACAGCCCAGGTTTGTATATAGGTCGGAATCTCTCCGATCTGCGAGACATTCAGCGACGGATGCGGCAGCACCTCCTGATCCGAGCTGACCACCTTCAGGCTGTAGGGCAGCGGACGTCCATCCAGCGACTGCCACGTGAAGCTCACGTCCTGCACATTGGCGGGCACGGGCACGATGAAGTTCAGCGCGTAGTTGTTGATGATGCCCTCCCGTACGTAGTACACCTCAGCGGAAACACCTGCAAAAAGAATCAGAAAGGTTCCGAAATTAGTGGGGATTTTTAGCAAAAATTGATATATCTCTTATTGCTAAACTATATCAAACTCTGGATAAAGCTCATCTTGTAATTCCTGAAGAAATGGCGAAGTGCAAATGTGAATGGATCATGTTCTGATAGGTATTTTTCAGTAAAATAGCAAAATTATCTTATGTGAATTTTCATGTTTAAAAGAAGGAAAGATGAGGAAAGAGTGAGGTTTTTTAGGGATAGAAACAATGTTGTTGTACCTAAGTATCTTTTAGGACATTACTGTAATAGCTTCTAATACCTGAACTAGTTTTAATGCTTTGTTTTTAACTTTGAGTGTATTAAATCGAAGGGAATTTATATTAAAAGTTAGTGAAAATTGGAATAAGTATAGGTTGAATGACAGAGCGGGAAAATATCGGAAATTCTGAACCAATATTAACTGAACTAATTTCAAATATGAACCAATTGCATCCCTGCTTAAGAATTACCATATTTGTCTTTGAATCGTCATGTATTTACGCAAAGAGATACAATTCTGAGATACATTTCCCGATTCCACAAGCTGTATAAATAAACACGAACATCGGAGTTTGGGGAATTCCTCGAAATTATTTTCAAGTTTATCAAATATTTTGTATCTGCAACTGCCACTGCAGCGCCGTATCTGCATCTGCATCTGTATCTATGTGTAACAAAAACAAAGACTCGTGTCGCCAGGCCACGATTCGTTTATCGAGTAGGGAACAACGAAAACAAACGAAAAAAAAGAAAAAACGAGAAAAGGTTTAACACAAGACAAACAGACACAGAAAATGAGCCATGACCAGGTCTGCAAGATTTGTTCTCGATGGTTATTATGCTCTCTGCCTCAGTATCTGTTCTTCTCGTCTCCTTCTTTCGGGTTTATTTGCGGTTTGACCCAACCCGCTGTGCGGTGGCCAAAAGCAAAGTTAATGAAGCGACTGAGATGTGCGATGTCTGGCTCTGATTCCAATTGCTATGGATTGTTATGTTTATGTTAATGATCATTCAAACAACAAAAAACCAAAAACAAAACAAAAAGTGCAGGTAGTTCCATAAATGTAGTTCAGCAGATAATGACAGCAGATACCAGCACAGACCACACACCGAAAAAAAAAACCCAGCAAATAAACGCATCTTAAGCCATCTCAATGGCACTCGGCATGTGAGTTTTAAATTTTCATTATTATCATTATTATTGTAATGAGCTGGTATATTTGGTCCCAAAGAAACTGGCTTTGCAGTAAGGACAGCAGCAGTTGCTGAAATTCATTTATTTATGATAATATTTACATTATTATCATTAAGCACGAGATCTGATCAAGCGGGCTTCCTTGATTGCCAGTCATAACTTCCCTTTTATTCGCCTTGACACATTAAGATATTGTTCTTCTTACAATTCATATTTAAAGTGTTTACGGTTTTAATTCTCTAGTCAAAATTGTAGATTATGTAAAAATTAGTAAGGACGCGCCCGACTATAGAATACTCTGCACCCCAATAAGCATGATTTAAAAATATTCTATAAATGATTTCAAAATATTTTACTTAAATTAAAATTGTTTATATATAAATTATTTTATAAAATATCATACATAGCGCAGCAATGCTTCTTCTTCATTTGTTTTTTCTTCATTAACTAGATAAATATGACGATTTAGAGTACACTATTCAGTTTTTATTAATTAAGGCGTAAATGGGGCGTGGTATTCACGAAGTTATAACCCCTGTTTTTACACATTTCTATTAAATTATTGGCCTTTAAATTGTTGGCCTTTGTTTATATCGTATTTGAAGCATTTGCGTTTTGATTTTTTTAGAAAAAATTCTTGTCATAGCTTGTAGACAATATCTAGATGGTGTGAAATTTACAGCCGTCTAGGCCAACAGCTTTATTTATTAGACTTGACTGCATAATAATTTCAATCGCGAGCTCTTAGAACCTTGAAACACTTGGTGCGTTCAACTCTTTGGGCAACGCCTGCTGTTACAGGAAATAATTTACGAAAAATGGAAAACCAAAAGCAAAACGTTGGCCAGGGAGGAGGCAGCGGGAAGGGGGAGAGGAAGAGGGAGTCTCACTTCCTTTTGACAACTGGCAATAACAATAAAAATCAGTGAACATGTAGGTTGACATAGAGCAAAACTTCGGGGGCATGCCAGCCAGAGAGCCAACCGACTCTCTGCCCCTCTGTAGCTTGCCACAGTGTCTGCATGTCTAGATGTCTGAATGTCTCAACTTGGCGGCGACAGAGTCGCGTATAAATTGTGTCAGCCATATACACGTTGGAGGCAGCGAGAGACAGAGACAGAGACTGAGAGATAGACAGACGTAGGCAGGGATATGGTGGCAGCCAGGGAGCTGCAGTTCGACTTCCTCTCGAATGTGCAACATGTTGCACGTTGTGCGCAGCCCAGCGACAAATGACTGGGCTAAAGTTTTTAAAAATAGCGTTCATGACTTAATCAAATGCCGACGATGCCGCGGGCCCAACATCGGCAGGCCGCACGCTTCCATTGACCCGCTAGATGCTGTGTGGCAGAGGGAAAGGCAGGGGCAGGGGCAGTGGCAGAGAGAGGGAGGGAGTGGGGAGGGGGGCGCGCGTGACATGCAGGGCCAAAAGCTGCAGGCAGTTCACAGGTTCATGTGAAAGTTGCCGCTTTATTGCAGAGAAATTGAGGCGCTGCCAGCGGCTTCTTCTCAAGGGCCGCCCCCTGACTCTTAAGTGGAGTTAGCGTTGACGGCGACGCCAACAGCGACAGCGACGCCAACAGCGACGTCGCAGTCGACGTCAGCGTTGTCTACCTGCATGTCACGAGCAAATGTCACTCGCATGCGCCCAGCTCGACGGCTCTTGAACTTTTTTAACCTTTTGTATGCGCCATGTTCATAACCGACTGCAGTTGGTTTTTTCTGCTTTTCTTCTTAAGCCGCATGCTCTACAATAAAGGGCATGCCACTTTTCATAGGCTGTTGGCAATTACGCCCTTCTACTACTCGTCAAAACAGCTAGATTAAGATAAAAATCATTGGCTACGAATATTGTGAAATTAATTGCAACAATTATAGATCTGTCGTCATTACTTTCATCGATAGTTGCCTATAACACCTAGAATTTAAAGCACAATATTATTTGTGGTGTAAAAATAAACAAACAGTGGCGATATCTTTTGTTGGCCTCCGATATTTTTACTGCTGTTTAAAAAGTAGTAGTATATTTATAGAGAAACTTATATCTGCAGAGTTAAAAAAACAAACAATTCTATTTATGCTAAAGAAATTTAAAAACAGTAGGAATGAAAGTAAGAACTTGGAGGATCAGCCGAACGCATTCGACTATAAAATATCCTTCAAATCAAAATATTAGATTTTTTTGCTGCTTCGAAAAACGTTGCAAAATTAAATCTCTCAAAGTTTTATGGTTTAGGAAAGGATTAGGATTAGGAAACCAGCTCTAGCCAAAATCTTAACAGAATTCTCCGTATATTGCACGCCAAAAATTTTCTAAAATGCATATAAGTAAAATTTGGGAAATAACTTGGGAATGTTATGATATTATAATCTTAATTGTTGTCGAAAAGTTTAGTCAAAGCTTAGCTATGTTCTGGCTTTTTTTTCAAAATCTCTTCTTTTTAATTCCGTGTCTTTTCCGTCCTTTTATCCCACTAGCAATATTGGTCAATGTTCTAAAGTCGATCTCTGCTATGCTCTATAAATCTCTGCTTAAAAGCGTATTTAAGCTACGACTTAATATCTGCTGGGGCGTGTTCCCAGGACCTCTGGCATAGGTGCATGCCAGTCTGAGTACCCGTACTCACACTCACACTCACACTCGCACTCATACTGGTATTCGCCAGGAGTATCCATATCGTATGTCGAATTTTCAGAGCGTGCAGTCATGACGTTGTTGTTGTTGTCGTTGTCGTTGTCGCTGATGTTATTGTTATAGCTGTTGCTATTGCTATTGCTATTGCTATGACTATGGCTATGGCTATGGCTATAGCTATAGCTATGACTATGGCAGTATTTTTTTAATAGCTTGCTACCGAACAGAGAATCGTGACCATTGTTTAGCGTAGAGAGAGAGAGATGAAGAGAGAGGTGCAGAGGGTGCGAGAACTTCCAGTCCGTGGGACAATGGGCGAAATAAATATTTTAGAAGCCAACCAAATGCGATTTCCCGCCGATAGCTAAACATTCAATTAGCACAATTATGCTTTCAAATATATCAATATTTCCAAACAGTTGTGAGTTTTCTTTTTATTCTCAGCAGCGTATGCATGTTTGTTTATTTTTTGAGTAATTATTTGCGTTATGTTGGCCCACTGTGCGATGGGGAAGTGCAGTTAAAACTGCAACTAGACAAGACTCTGCCAAACTGCCAACTCGTTGTTAGACACTCAAAAATTGCTGTGGTTTTCGGGCTTCCAGCTTTCGGCTTTCGGCATTCGGCTTTCGACTTACTTGGTCTTTTTGGCTTTTATAGTCCATTTTGCTTTTGCTTGTAATTAGCGTTGCAGTTCGTGAAGATGCCTTCTTGTGCTTTCTGGCCATTTTCTGGAGCAGAGGCCAAAGTTTGCATGGAAATGAACCCTTGGCCTTATGCATGTACCCAACTGATTCATTTGTCAACTCACGGACAGAAAAAAAAACTCAATTTAGTGAGGCTTTCGTTTGATAGACAATCCCTGGCTTACCCCAAACCCTCTGCTTTATCAGCGACCACATCAAATTGCAATCGATGATAAATGATGTACACGTTTACCCCAAAAACAACTGTGGGGGAGAAACAGCAAGACTAGCAGCTACCCTGTACTTGTAAGAAATAAAACATATACGACTTAATATGGACTTTTCCTAAACGTTCTGTTCGTTATGAAAATTGTACAGAAATAAATATTAAAACGTTTTAAAAAAAATGATAACAAATGTTGCAAGAAACAATAATAGCAATTTATAAATATAAGCAAAAGAATGCAAAAATTAAAAGTAATATCCCCAGTTATCTATATTTTAAACTTTTATAACTTTGCAACTTCAATTTACACTTTTGTAATGTATATTTTTAATGTCCATTTAATTGACAATAAATAAATAAATAAGATACAAATATTTGTTGTTATATTTAAAGGTAAAGGTGTAACAAATTTCTACGAAAGGTATTTGAAATTTTTGATTTTGTTAAATTACTTAAAATATTATATATTACACATCTCATATAGATTTTTTCATAATATTAATAATTATAATAACAATTATTTAGATAAATAAATAAAGAATTATCTCCGGTAAACACCAGGAAAAAACTTTTTTATTCAGGAAAAGAATCTGGCGTTACGATACCTACTATATATATTTAGCAGTATCATTTAGATATTTTTAGGAATTGTTAGATTTGTCATTTGTATACTACATCTATGATTACAATAATTGCTAATATTTATAAATTTATTATTCATTAGTTATAGTTAATAAATACATGCAAAAACTAAGCTAAAAAGGGCTAACAAAATTACTAATTTAGTTTCTGAGGTTCCAACTCCCATTTCCTTATGACAATAAATTATAATAGGCATAATTTCAAGCCACAAAGAATATGTTGAAAGACGTAAGCTTATTAGATTAAATATAAATTATTATTTTATTATACCCTTCATTTTAGGGTATTATTATAGGGTATTTTGGCAGTTAATGGCTAATATGTCACTTTAGGCTGCATTTTCTGCATTTGCTTGCCAAATCGAAATATAAATAAAACAAATGATCTCTGGCTGCCCAATTCTGCTGCTCTCTGTAATGTAACTCGGCTTATCACGCACAACAACAATCTCGCTTACACGCTTACACACACAGACACACATCGCCTGCCCCGCCCCGCCCCCTGGCTGCACAGAACGCCTACCACATGTCAACATTTAACATGTTTTTGAGCTTTGAGACACGTAGCTTTGGCTGAAGTTGCGGCTGTGGTTGTATCTTTGTATCTCTATCTCGGTATCTGCGCCTGCCTGCCTCACGTCGTCGTTATGATAAATGATGCGCCTTTTGCTATTCCTTTTGTTATTGTTATTCTTGTTATTACTGTTGTTGTTGCCTAATATTTTGCTCTTGCTATTGCTATTGCTTTTGCCGTCTTTGGTTTTGTTTTCTTGAGTATTTTTTCCGCTTTTGGAGCCGCGGGCGCAACGTTCTCATTTCTTGTTACTCGTTTACGGATTTGATTGTAACAAATTTGTGCCAGCTAAATTAGCCATGTTTTTTAGGGCCAGCCTCATCTTCCTTCGACTTCAACTTCTTCTACTTCTGGCACTTCTTGCCGTTGTTTGGCAACCATTTGGCACAGATTTCTGTGCCCGCTTTGCCTTTCGGCTGCTTGCCTGCGAAATTGCCTCAAATTAATCATTCAAATTTCGGTTGTTTTTTATATTTATTTTCATATTTTTAAGATTTTTCCGTCAGCTGACAAAAAGTTTACGGACACGTCTTGTAAATGCCCAAAATCAATAGTAATTAACCTTAATCGCCCTTAGTCAAACTGTTGTTTGAGTGCTGCCAACTTGGGCCGAAGCGACCATTAGACAAATGCGGGAGGAAGTGTAGCTGATGATGCCGATGCTTCAACAACTCAAATTTCAGCCCAAGTCGGGGCTTAGCTTTCATTTATTATGTTTATGCGCTGGCTGTAATCATAAATTTCATGTTGTATTCAAAGTTTTTGCCGGTGTGGCAACGCCAACTTGTTAGGTGGCGCTTTAGCCCGACAGCCACTTGGAAATTAAGATAAAATATTAATAAAAGAAAATCGAACAAAAAAGCAGCGTTGCCACTTATTTAAATACTTTTATTAATAAATTTTATGCGCTTGCTGTAATCATAAATCCGTTGTTTAAAAAGTTTTTATAGGAGTGGCAACGCCAAGAGACCGACAGCCACTTGGAAATTAAGATAAAATATTAATAAGAGAAAATCGGAAAAAAGCAGCGTTGCCACTTATTTAAATGATTTTATTTAGTTAGTTTATGCGCTTGCTGTAATCATAAATCCGTTGTCTATAACGTTTTTATAGAAGTGGCAACGCCAAGAGACCGACAGCCACTTGGAAATTAAGATCCAATATTAAGTTTAAATGCTTTATTTATTATGTTTATGCGCTACTTGCAATCATAAATTTGTTATCTTAAACTTTTTTTGCAGAAGTGGCAACGCCAAGAGACCGAAAGCCACTTCGAAATTGAGATAAAAACTATTAAAAGCAATCTAATTAATGCAAGGTTGCCATTTATTAAATGCAATTGATTTTATGCAGCGTTGCCACTTATTAAATGCAATAGATTTAATGCAGAGTTGCCACCTCTTTTACCTAACTCACTAGATTGAGTTTATTGCAAGTGCTCGTTACAGTTGTTGAATAAATTGCATTTTTTGTTTAAATAAAGTTCAATGTTGGAAAAGTTGTGCGATTCTTTTGTGTGGCGAATTGTCTCTGTGGGAAATTACACTGCGAAACTTTGGTATATCATTTGCATACACTCACGCATTGCATTTTATTCACTTACACTCGCAGCGAGTGTATTCACTCTCCAGCTGCAGTTGCATGCGAGTTCACAGAGTTGTTGGCAGTTGGCAGTTGGCATGGTTTGTTGGACTCTGCGTTGCCTTTGGCATGGATTCCCACAGTGCATGGCCCAAATAAACATATGAGTGCCACTATGAATGCGAGTGCGAATGTGAGTGTGAGTGTGTGTGAGTGCGAATGCGAGTACTCGTACAGCTCAATAAACATAACAACAGATACACTCGTTGGAGCAGTACATGTGGCTGCCACTCGCGACTTTTATGCCCTTTTACAGTTGCAGTTGCTGTTGCTGCTGTTACTTACGAGCGGATTCGCTTGTCAGCAGCTTGGCCCCGCCTGGCGTTGCCACCTTGCAGGCGAACTGATGGAAATAAACCCGGACATTGTGACTGATGCACAGTGGTATCAAATGGAAGGCTTATATGTATGCAAAATATCTTGTGGAGAACAGATTACTGTCAAGCAAGAGTTGGGTCGGCGAGAGTTGGGCCAGCGAGAGTTGAGCCAGCGAGAGTTCGACTAGCGAAAGTTACACCTCCGAAAGTTGGGCCTGCGAGAGTTGGGCTAGCAAGAGTTCGGATAACATAAGTTGTGCTTGCGAGACTTCCACCTGAGAGAGTTCGGACACCGGAAGTTGGGCCAGCGAGAGTTGAGCCTGCGAGAGTTGGGCCAGCGAGAGTTCGGCCAGCGAGAGTTACACCTCCGAGAGTTGGGATTGCGAGAGTTGGGCTAGTAAGAGTTCGGATAACATAAGTTGTGCTTGCGAGACTTCCACCTGAGAGAGATCGGACACCGGAAGTTGGGCCAGCGAGAGCTGGGTCAGCAAGAGTTGGACCAGCAAGAATTGTGCCAGCAAGAGTTTGGCCAGTGAGTGTTTGGCCAGCGAATTATCGGCCAGCGAGAGTTTACCCATCGAATCAACTCTCAAATTGGCGAGAGTTGGGCCAGCCTGCGGGAGTTCAGCCTGTGAGTGTTCGACCAGCGAGAGATAGGCAGAGTGTCAGATTGATAAACTCTCCCGTTGGCGGAGCCCCTAGTTTTATATATTTCTCTTTCGATATTTATTCGAACATTTGTATAATCAATAGAAATATTTAATATTTATATTACTATATTTAATTTATAATAGTTTTTCAATTAGTTTTGTTAATTGAAAAGTTCAACTGGCATTTGGCGTCAGTGTGAATTTATTCATTCATTCATTGCGTCTCGGCATTGCTTGTAGCTTAATGTAAATATGATTATTCCTTTTCGCACTCTGCATATGATGATGATGATGATGATGATGATGATGATGATGGCGATGTCTGTCTGATATACATATATATATAATATGTACTATATAATGGGCCATATAGAGCAGCAATGTGAAGAGACACTGCTGGCAAACAATGGAATTTATTTATTATTGACATGCAGCCAGCGTGCAGTTGCAGTCGATGTTGATGTGGATGTTGATGTGGATGTGGATGTGGATGTTGTCTCTGCCCGCCGGGGTTATCAGTTGACAGTAGTAAAAGTTGCTGCCTCTGTGCTGTGGCACTGATAAAACCACATCCCACTGCCTATGCCCCTCCAGGCGCCCCTGAGCCTGCCCCTTCACAATGGCGCAGACGGTTTGGTTTTTAAGCCTTTGACATGAATTGTTGCCATCGACAATTTCGCGTTTATTTGATTTGATTTGTTTTGTTTAATTTGGCATTGTTTTGTGCAGTTGCCGAAAGCGGTTAAAGCCATATGCGTTTATTAAAATACCGCTTTATTTTACACTACAAAATTATAAAAAAAAAAACTATAAAAATAATAAATTTGTAAATTAAAATCTCCACAAATTGCTTTGTAATTATTATTTTAATGCAAGTGAAATCTTAGTTTAATAAAGCCATTACTCTAAGCACAATTACGAGGTATCTGCACGTTGCACACTTTCGTTTTTGTATAGTTTCATTGCCCACAGACTGAGTTTAAGCCACGGCTTAGTAAAGTTTATGGCGGTTTATGGCCAGATTTTGATACAGACGCGACTCTATGTCAATGGCCCTCGCCTCATTTAACTACATTTTATTTTTCACTCTTTTTCTTGTTTTGTCTGTTTTTTATTATTTTTTTGTTCAATGTAATATGAGAATCGAAAATAGTTGTGACACTTATGACCTGTCAGGGGCCCATCAGCGTGTAATCGATAACGCTTTGGAGGCCACAAATGATCAGTGAGCATTATAAACAGATCGTTATACCACAATAATAATCACAATCAAACTCTCAAATGCTGTGACAAAATCTGTAGAAAAACAGATGCATAACTCACGTTTCAAGCTGTCGCAATCGCAGAAGTGTCAAGGTGATAAGGTGAGATACGTATTAGCATCAATTATAGGTTTGGAGAGAATGTAGATGGTGTGAGAGGCTGATAAAGATTGTTACAGTTTAGCTACATAAGAAAACAATGTTAACTGGCACTTAAAGCTCGACACGTTTATAGCGTGTATAAATAAAAACTATTAAGAAGGCAGAGGATCAGCCAGATGTGCTTGACTAGAGAATACCCTGTATACTACATTTAAAATAAAGTTATTTATAAAATATTATACGAAGCTAAGCAGTAATTTTACTTCTTGCTTTTGAGGATGCAAATCTTGCAATATTGTTTCTTGAATAACTTCTGTGTTTATCAACCGATATCAATTCGCTTTTGCGAATAGATAAATATAATT
>JAWNNJ010001028.1:0-17929 GCA_035045125.1 Hypselothyrea guttata
AGACCCTGTACTTTGCGTTTTCTTCGCTGTACCTTATCCGATCGTAATGTAATTTACAGTATCGGTGGAGATTGTCATATACTACGTACATACCATATCCTAAGTCATTATCTGTTAAACTGTAGCTTTAAAGCTGCAAACTGTTGCTAATTTGGTTTTTTGGTTAGCGGAGGAATAAGACGAATTATAAAAAACCCAAACTACCTTGATCTGATGGCTGCATAGGAGAATCTAAATACCAAAAATGGTATTTCTAGCTCTTATAGTCTGCAAGATGTAAGTGGTTTCTTTGTCTGATCTATCTTAGCTGTTTCTTTACTGTTTGTGATGTAATTCACAGCAGTGACAGATAATGCCAAAGGCTGCGTGCATGCCACATCCCAAGTCTGTAGCTTTTAAACTGTGGCTGATGTGGGATTTACATACATTTATAAAAAAATGGTTTGTTACATAACTTCGGTGTCCGATTGTAATGTAATTCGCAATATCGACGGATAATTCTGTACGCTACGTACATTCCAAATTGCAAGTCTGTAGCTTTATTATTGTGACCGCAGTGGCACATATACGCATTTTGAAAAATATTGTCTCTTGCATATCTTCGCTATTTCTAATTCAAATCATAAATAATCATATAGCATCGATGAAGAATACCATAGACTACGTACATGCCAAATTACAAGTCAGTAGCCCTATTATTGTGGTTGCTGTGGCGCTTATTGTTTTCATGATTTTTGAGATAGGTGTAGATTTTTGATGATTCGCGGATGAAGGAGGCGAAATATCCAAAATCTGAAACAAACTCGTGCTGCTTAGGATAATAGAGAACCTGCATATCAAGAAATGGTGTCTCTATCTCTTTTAGTTGCTGAGATCTAGGTGTTCATACAGACGGACGGACAGACGGACAGACGGACAGACGGACAGACGGACAGACAGACAGACGGACAGACGGACAGACGGACATGGCTATATTAACTCAGCTCGTCGTCCTGAGTCAGAATATATATACTTTGTGGGGTCTACCACGCTTCCTTCTGCCTGTTACACACAGCTGTCATTTGCACTAAATTAATAGACCCTTTTACTTTTTTAAAGTACAGGGTCTAAAAAAACAAAAACCAAACATCTCTCTCAAATGAAAATAAAACAAATATCAAGAAGTCAGCTGACACATTTTCAACTTTTTGGCTGTCATCAGAATAGTGGAAAAGGATAAAGGTGGCTGAGGGATTTGCTGACGCAAAGGAGAGCGAGAAGCAAATTCCGGAGAGCGTCACAAACAAAAAAGTATAGGATAGTTATCCCTAAGTTTATCATGTTTTATTACTAGTCTTTATTCGGGAGATTGAAGGGCTCAGGACAATCGGCATTAGTTTTTCATGTGTTATTCACAACTGCTGAGAAAACTTCGGAAAAGTGTTAAGAGAAAAATTAAATCAAATGTAACTTTTGAAGACTGTCGCTGTTATTGTCTCTTTCGGTCAACTGCTGCATGTTGCTTTCTGGGAATGAAAGTTTCAACAACCGGCGGAGTCGGAAGTAAGGCACAAATGCGCAAAAACTTTCGCTATTTGCCATTTTCTTGGAGAACTTTCAGTTGCATTTGCGAAATATCTTGCCAAGAAGTCCGCGGCAAATACATAACTCAAGAGTGGTTCGCAACACCTGGCGCCCTCTGGCGACGGTAGTGGCAGCAGCTGGCACTCCAACCTCTCTCTAGTACACCCTATGTAGTGCACTACGGCATTCTCGTAAGCTGAGCGTAAAAAGAAACATTTGCATATCCTGTGACCCACTTATAATCATTTTTCACGAACGTGCATCCAGTATACCTGCCAGGTGAGTGAAGCAGTCGGATGGCCAACAGCATCAGCTCAAATGAGGTTATGTTTGTTCAGCCAACATCATTTGCATAAATACTGCAGGTGGGAAGCGGGCGAGCAGAGAGAGTTCTAGGTCTAAAACCTCTTAAAGAGCAGGGAAATTATGGAAAAATCTATTTTTGTGCTCATTAGCGGGAGCACAAAGTGTCAGCGTAATTAATAATCCAAAAGGCAGCGCATTCAGATTCAGAATCAAAAACAAATACAGCACAAATATACACACATATGTATGCCATCAGGTACAGTGAAAAGTATTTATATCATTTTCACACATGACAAGATCCACTGCAGAGACCGAGCAAGAAAAATTGAAATTTATTTGCCTGCAATTAATCAGTGCACCAGAGGCAGAAGCCAGAAAACAGAGGCAGAAGGAGCTGCATACTCGTATCCAATGGAAAGTATTCACCTCCTAGGCACCAGGCGGCGCTCATAAAGTACACATGACTTGAGAAGAAAAACAATCAGTCTCTGACGAAGAGCTAGCTACCATTCCCTTAACGCACGAAGGTACCTGCTGGCAACTTCAAATAGGTGCTTAAAGACGAGACTTCGTCAAGTGAGTGCAACATTACTGCAACTACGACGAGCTTACTTACAATACATACCGATATCCCATTGCCCATTTCCTCCCTTCCCCATTCGGAGTACTCGTAAGACCTGCGGCTTGTGTCATTCAAGTTTGCAACATTCAAGTGTTGCTAAATCGGAGCTCCTGGCCTGACCCATCTTAACATACCTGGGTGCAAGCTGACGGGCTTTGTTTTATTTAGAATACCAGCGTTTTGAAGTGGATGTCCAATTAATCAAAACGCGAGTTGACATTGGCGATTTTATATGTTATTTTCTATTTGTTGAGCTCAGCTTCAACTCCGAGTATTTGACAGAATAAGGTAAAGTGATATTTTAGGATTGCAAACTATCAGTCTAGATCAAATTTATTTTGGCAATAAAAATCATTACAATATGCTTGGCCTGTTAGGAATTCTCATTAAATGGCCAAATGGAAAACTTAGGTAAAACGAATCGATTCAGACGTTGCAATGTCACATACGAGTATGTCACACTAATACATGTGTTTAGTTATATTGATATATACAAATTAAGATTGAGGTGTTTAGTACGACGACCGCGGAGCGAGTTACCGTACTATTACGTGTAGTGTGAGACGGGGTTGTTTAGCTAATAAGCTTTTTTATTAGCTGTTGTTTATAATAGATAAGACGCAAGAGGTTTTTGTGTTTAATAATTCAACTTATTCGGTTAACTTAGCATTGGTTTAATAGCAGCGCGGCTAGATATGTCGATAGAGAAACAGCAACAGAACAGAGAAGAAAAGAGAGAAAAGAGAGAAAGGAGAAAGAAAAGAAAGGCCGAGCAGCTGAACAGTATCAGCGCTTGCAGTGCAGCTGATTGAGAGAGCCGCAAGGAACAACTGTAAAGCACCAAGCATAAGAAAGAGAATACAAAGTGTAGACAATATTACAGTGAGCTGTGCATATGACGAACAGTAGTTTTATAGCGTTAGCTGCGTTGTCTGTGTAACCCGACAGGGGTCTTCACAATAAAACATGGAGTTTGATTTACTTGTATTTATTTGAGAGAAGTAGACTTCTTGCCCTCATACCCAAATCTAATATAAATACAATCGTACAAATATTACTCCGGGAATGCTGAATGAAATCGCAACTTATGGTTACGAAATCATTTTCATACCGGCCACGCAAATATGATGTGTTTGCCGGCTATGCAACGGCATCCGGCCCAAATGCTTATTCCGCAATTGTGGCTGGAGCCAAACTGCAGTCATCAAAGAGGCTGACCGTTGACCTTAGTTACCCATTGAAAAATCGGAAAACAGGATTAATAACTTTGTCAGAATGTATGTAACAGGTAGAAGGAGGCGTGGCAGACCCCACAAAGTATAAATATTCTATATCAGAGTGACGAGCTGAGTTGATTGAGCCCTGTCTGTCTGTCTGTCTGGATGATCGGTGTGATTTCGGAAACTATAATAGCTAGAGCTGCCATTTTAGGCATTAACGTAGGTGTAGACCATATCAAGTTTATTTCAAATCTTGAATGCCACGCCCCTGCCGCCTATAATGAATGAAATAAAATACATTTGCTACTTTAATAAACACAAATCTATTGACATAAATTCTGTTTTAGGTAGTTGGTAGTTCTATACCATACGCAGATGATATTCACATACGAAGATGATATTCACGCCCCCTTTACCACCGGTAAAAACCGAAAAACAATCTTAATATTGAACGTAGAACGTTGAAATTCGGAATATATGTATGTGGGAATCGATTTAGGCAGGGTAACCATGCAGCCCTGGTATCGTAGCTATGCAGCCCTAAAAATTGGGTATCGATACTGAGTAATCGGTGAGCGGCAGTCGAGAGCCGAGGACGCAAAGAGCAGACGTGTTTTGCGGAGTGCCAAATTTTAGTTGCTGCTGTAACATTGTAACATTCTTAAGAAAGACATTTAAGTGGAAAAAACATTGTTAATTTAAGCCTTAACCCAATACATAATAAAATTATAAACTAAGCAATAAATAAATCTACAAATTGGGGGCTCGTCCGGGATAAGGCTGAAGTGAAAAACGCTATACATCGTGCTGTGCGAGAGAGTGAGAGAGACAAATAGTGTGGAAAGAAAAACGAACGCAACGGCAGTGTGGCGCCAGCAATTCCCAGGAATTGCGTGGTTCAACAGAAATTTGGCACGATCGGCAGAAGGCAGAGCTTGGAGCGTTCGTCAGAAGCAGAGCTGAGTACGAGTGTGGATAACGTCAGGAGCAGAGCTTGGTACGCATGTTGGTAGCGTCAGGAGCAGAGCTTGGTACGTGTATTGGCAGCGTCAGCAGCAGAGCTTGGTGCGAGCGTTAGAAGAAGCAGAGCTTGGTGCGTTTCGAGCTGGAGCAAGCGTCGGCGGAGACGAAAACGAACGCAACGGCAGTGTGGCGCCAGCAATTCACAGGAATTGCGTTGTTCAAAAGAAATTTGGCACGATCGGCAGAGGCAGAGCTGGTGCGTGCGTCGACAGAGGCAGAGCTGGTGCGAGCGTCGGCAGAAGCAGAGCTGGTGCGTACGTCGGCAGAGGCAGAGCGGGTGCGAGCGTCGGCTGAGGCAGAGCTGGTGCGTACGTCGGCAGAGGCAGAGCTGGTGCGAGCGTCGGCTGAGGCAGAGCTGTTGCGAGCGTCGGCAGAGGCAGAGCTGGTGCGAGCGTCGGCAGAAGCAGAGGCAGAGCGGGTGCGAGCGTCGGCTGAGGCAGAGCTGGTGCGTACGTCGGCAGAGGCAGAGCTAGTGCGTGCGTCGACATAGGCAGAGCTGGTGCGAACGTCGGCTGAGGCAGAGCTGGTGCGAGCGTCGGCTGTGGCAGAGCTTGTGCGTGCGCCGGCAGAGGCAGAGCGGGTGCGTGCGTTGGCAGCGGCAGAGGGTACCGTGAGTGGCGACAACAAGGGTTAAAATTAACGGGAAGTAATAGAGGCGTCGAATTATTTTAGTTGATAATATTTACGTATATTTAATCCTTTTAATTTTAATATAACGATTGTTTTGTAACTAAACTTCATAATGCAGCTTAACGAGATTCTGGCACTCCGTGTATGCGACTTGAGGGCAAAGTTAGTAGAGTTAGCGTTGCCGACAGCTGGACGAAAACGGGAGTTGCAGAATAGATTGCTTACTCATTATGGTATTCAGGATGAAGATGACAGTGACTCAGATGAAGCCCAATCAGTAGGTACAGCGCGCGAATTTGTTGAAGGTGTTGGTCGGTCATGGTTCACTCTAAAGGATGTTGAAGGCAGTGTTACCAATTTTTCCGGAACAGGCAGTCCTGATGTAGAACAGTGGATTGAGGAACTAGAAAACTGTGCGCTCACAGTTCAGTGGAGTGAGTTACAGCTTTTTATTTATTCAAAGCAGTTGCTAACAGGAGCGGCAAAATTATTTGTCCGCAGCGAGGTAAACATCCGTAGTTGGACTGTTTTGAAGGCAAAATTGAGGAACGAGTTTTCTGTTAAGGTATCGTCAGCTGAAGTGCATAGACGATTAAAATCTGTTAATAAACACAATATAAATGAACGAAACAATATTACAGCTTATTACAGCGTTACCCCGCTAACCTTTTGTCAGCGCGGCCTTTAAAGCATGGCATACACAAGAAAGGAAGAAGAAGAATTGCTGCTACGCTTTGTGTGACAGTTGTATAAAATTATATTTAAATCAGTGTGACGGAGGCTACAGTCGGACGTAACCGATAGTAGGAGACCCTTTACTTTAGCTTTATGCATTTTCAAACACAGTCAAAGGCACGCACACTAACCTAAACGAAATTCACAGGGTCAATAGAGAATATCTAGGCTAGTTACGTACCAAATTACAAGTCAATAACTTTAAAGCTGTGGCTGCAGTAGCTTTTTGGGGTTCGCCTGGGAAGGGGTGGAGGTATCCAAAATCTATAACAAACTCGTGCTGCTCGCGAAATAGGAGAATCTAAATCCCGAATATGATATCTCTAGCTCTTATAGTTGCTCAGATCTAGGTGTTCATACGGACGGACAGACAGACAGACAGACGGACATGGCTATATCGACTCGTCTTGTCGTCGTGATCAGGAATATATATACTTTATGGGATCTGCCACGCCTCCTTTTGGGTGTTACACACAATTCCTCTTTGCACTAAATAATAGACCCTCTTTACTTTTTTAAAGTAAAGGGTCTAAATATAGGGTACAGGGTATTCTGCAGTCAGGCCCGTCCGATTGATCTGCCCCGCCCACATATTTTTTCAATGATTTTGTAAGCGCCAAGTTCAGGGTCTTTGTCCCGTCTGATCCGTTGCGTCCTTACAGTTTTATTTTTATTTCATTCTTTAGATAAATTTTAAAACTATTTATAAATGTGCCGTATTTTACAAAACACATAAATCCTGGAAACATCGAAGATATGCCACAGACAGTTTGCGATGTGGTGTGATTTTAAAACGCGCGTAGCTTTGTGTGCGTGCCTCTGATTGTGTTTGTACATATACTTACATATACACAAATTAAAGGGTCTCCCACTGTCGGTTACATCGGACTGTAGCCTTCCGACCGTCGGATTTTTTTTATAGTACGAGGCCTACAGCGAATTTTTGTCTCTTATTCTTAGTTAATCGCACGATATTTTAACATATTTTACTGAAATGCTCCGTCGCCCGTAAGAAATATTTCAAATCAAATTAACCCCACTTGAACTGACCTTGGTCAACAAAATGTTTCAAAATCAGTAAAAACAGTTGGGAGTTTTCCGAACTGTGCCGGCGTAATGAGCAAACGAATTATGTAAATTGTTCTGCCATTCAAGTTTATCAAGGATTGGCCAGCCTGCCAGTTGCGTCAGTTCGTGTTCATTTATCTCGCCGATACACAGCAACACACACAGATGCACCCAACCATACAACCACACACACACACACACACACACACACACACACACACATACAAACACATAGCCACTACAGGAGAGTACATGCACTAGCATCGCATATATCAATCGTTTGTAAGTTTTGGCCTGACCCCAGTGAACGTGACATGAATTGCACTTAAGTGATTTTAATAGTTCACGTTCGCCTTTTGACAAAACGCCGAGCAGTAGGACAAGCGGTGGGCAAGGAGGGAGAGCCGTAGGGTGCAAAGGAGTAGAGGGAGCAGAGTTTCCGCTTCCTACTCCTCCCAGTGTTCAATAAGACAATAGGCCACCACCACAGTTTCCGCGTCGTCTAAGCAAATTTAGCTTAAATTCTGGCTCTTGTTTTGTTTATGCCAAGCACGGGAAGTGCGTGTTTCAAAACTGCCTGTTTCCATCTCACTCCCTCTATCCATCCTTCTCTCTCTATCTGTCTCTTTTCTATTGTCTTCTATTCTCTTTTCTGTTCTACCTAGGGGTCTTCGTGGCTTTCGCTTTCTGAATGCAACGCGTGTAATGGACACGCGCCACCTGACTTAATATCAATTTTGACTAAAGGTGAACGCGCTTTCTTCTGCTATCGTGACACGTGACATATATCGGCAGTCAATCAAGCAGTTTGTTTGCAGTTGTTTGCTTACCTCAAACAATATAATTTACATATTATTTCCGTCTTTTAAAAGGTAGATGTTTCGCCAAAAATATATGACAGTCCGGTTAATAATTGGTATAACCTTTAATACTTATAACTATTGTTGTATAGTAGTATTGATAATATCGGCGAATTGGCGAATTTAAACCAGTAAGGACAGAGTTACAGTCGCACGTAACCGACTGTAGAGTACACTGTACTTTGTGTTTTCTTCGCTGTTTTTAGACCCTTTACTTTAAAAGAGTAAAAAGGGTCTATTAACTTAGTGCAAAGAGGAAATGTATGTAACAGGCAGAAGGAGGCGTGGCAGACCCCACAAAGTATATATATTGCTACTGCAGCCACAGCTTTAAAGATTTGTAATTTGGTACGTAACTAGCTTATGACATTCTCTATTGACCCTGTGAATTTCGTTATAATCGGATAAGAATCAGCGAAATAATGGAATGGACAATTTGCCGCACATGGCAGAGGGTGGGTGATGTGCCTTGCATACGCATGTAGCTTAGTGTGTGTGCCTCTGATTATGTTTGTATGTACATATACTCAAAGTAAAGGGTCTCCTACTGTCGGTTACGTCCGACTGTAGCCTCCGTCCCACTGATCTGCCCCGTCCATATATTTTATCCGATCGTAATGTAATTTACAGCATCGTAGATTGTAATAGACTACGTACATGCCATATCCTAAATCTTTAGCTGTAAAACTGTAGCTGAAAACTGAAAACACTTGCTAAATTGGTTTTTCGGTTAGCGGAAGAATGAAAGGAGTTATCAAAACTATTTGGACGGGGCAGATTAGTCGGACAGGCCCGACATAAGAATACCTTGTATCCTATATTTTAAATACATACATATATAATCTTCATAAGTATAATATGTTGAGTTTTATTTCGAGCGAAAAATATTAAAATCATAAATATTTATCAATAGTTGCAACTGATCATGTAGAAGTCCAATAATTTATTTGAAGGACAAAATAGTAATAAAATAAGAATATACATGCAAGGAACATGCCAACCAGTACATACATATATCCTGAATGTAAAAAATATGAGGTCCTGGCTGAAAAATTACGTTCAAAATTCGATTTTCTTAAATTTTCGGACGGACAGAAGGGGGGGCGTGGCAAAAAAAAATTTTCTTATCCTTTAGATAGGGTCCTATAGAAGCCTTGGAATATACTATTGAGTTTAATTTTAAGCAAAAAAATTGAAAATCATAAAAATTCATTATGTATAATTTTTATTTTTTATTACTCAAAAATAATTATTACTTATAATTTATAATTTATAATTACTCAAGATTAATCAATTACTCAATATTTAATCATTATCACGTGATTTTTAAAATAAAACCTATATTGATTACGGTTTAGGTTTAAGGCTACTAATTTTGACGTGAAAATAACTAAGTTGACACTGCTCAGTGACAAAAAGTATCGTTGTATCTCATAATTATGAAGTCGCTACCAAATCGCTGATTTTGCAGCTATGCCCAATATTTCTTGTATGAACAAATAAGGTTTTTTTCACTTTTATAATCCAATGCAAATTATTAAATAAGGTCAAGTTTAATATATCTATTCTCATTTGCCAAGCACTGCTCATGTTTGAGCACAATGAGGTTATTTTTGTCTCTGCTAGTTTTAAGTCAAATGAATTTTTTATTGCATCGCAGTCTCAGGTTGTGGCCTCGGCTGTTCCAGGTTGCAAGTGTGGCCGAGTTCCCCTCAGTGCCTTTACGTGTTTTGAGTTTTAAATTTGTCAGCTCAATTCCAGGCATCTTCGACTTCAAGGGTCATTTAAAATAAATGGTTTTAAAATACTTTCAAGTGCGGCACATGCCAGGCCATAATTTGCACATTGAGTTGATTGTGGACTGAGCATGTGACCCCACAGGTAGAATAAGCAGTTTCTACAATCTGAAGAGCTAATGAAGGTGTTAATGGGATTATGTCCCATTTAAACAGCACGTAGTATTAGGAATATATTTGAAACAGTGATGAGATAGAAATTAATGTGTAAGAGAAGCTCAAAACAAACGAATTACATTTTGGAAGTAAAGAGATACGAGCGTAAACAAATTTGTATCAGTTAATATTTTTATCAAATTATTAATTAACATATTTGACATTCTGAACCTTTCGCCAAACGCCAAAAAAATGATATTATACTATAAGGAATCTATCTGCATTATTCACTTATTTGCTTACTCATTTGACTGTTCGTGACTTTGGTTCAGTTTTCGGATGTCACTTGACAATCACAGTGGGTTTTGCTCTTTCTCGGGCTGCCAGCGAAACAGAAAGAAAAGTCATTAGGTCATTAGGCAATAAATAATTAAAGGCCATTGTTGGCAGGCCAGGCACGACTCTACCACACCCCCAGGACCACAGGCTGGGACACAGCGGGTTGGCCAAAAAATAAATGCTCTTGTCGAAAATTGTGTGGTGTCGAGGGAAAATACGCTAATCATGCGCTTAACTCACACACTCTCTCGGAGTACAGAATACACAGCTCAACTGAATTTATCACTCACACAAATTTCAATTACTAGGCGGAAAACTAAGAGTTTGTGGGAAAAGCAAAAACTCTGTCGCATTTCCCTTGGGAGTGAAAATTCCATATACGCCAAATCCTAAAAAATGATGCCAAATAGTGCGTGCTCGAAAAGCGATCAGTGTGATTAATGAAACTTCGGGAAGGCTATAGTCGGATACAAGCGACAGTATATACCTGCACCCTACTCAACGCCATAGTATGGAGTGGTGCAGCAATGCTCCTTACTTAATTATTTGTAATCGGTTTTTATCAATTTTGGTGTTAAGGAGATATATCACCCAAAACTTAAAATAAACTTGAATTGATTTTGATTTGAATAAAGATTTCATAGTTCTTATAGTTTCCAAAATCCAAGCATTCATACATGCGGACACAAAGTTATGAACCCTGGTTTTACCCATTTTATGGGTATAGGATACGAAAAAAAGGGGGAAATACATAAGAAAGCACTGAATGAAATCCCTTAAAAGATAACGAATCCAAAGCGTATGAAAATTAGTGTGAGAAATTAACAAGTGGTTGTCATTGGTCATGTCAGCTTAAACAGGGCAGATTCCTGTCATTAAGCTTTTTATATTACGAAAACCACCGGAAATCAAGGAAGACGCAACGAAATGGTTTTCTGACCTTGTACATACAAATAAGACTGTAGCTAATGCATCAGATTAATCCCAGCGAAGGCCGCCAGCATACCACAAGTTCACCCTCTGCGTGACAGTTTTATTCTGACTCAGCTCACGGCTCAGTTTATAGAACTTAGTAGACCCTGTACTTAAGAAGCACAAAAGGGTTTATTAGACCCTTTACTTTAAAAAAGTAAAAAGGGTCTATTAAATTAGTGCAAAAAGAAAATGTGAGTAACACCCAGAAGGAGGCGTGCCACGCCCCCCGAGTCGATATAGCCATGTTCGTCTGTCCGTCTGACTGCCCATCTGTATGAACATCTAGATCTCAGCAACTATAAGAGCTAGAGACACCATATTTGGTATGTAGGTCACACTATTCAGTAAGCAGCACAATTTGGTTTTAGATCTTGAAACTTCCACCCCCCCCCCCCCCCCTCTTCATCCTCCGCAAACCGCAAAAAGCTGCTGTAGCCACAGTTTACAAGCTATTGGTTTGTAATTTGGTATTTAACTAGTTTATAGCATTCTCTACTAACGGTGTGAATTTTGAATTTTCGATCGGTTAAGAAACAGCAAACATATGCCACAGGCAATTTGCCACACTTGGCAGAGGGGGGGTGGTGTGCCTTGTCTACGCGGGTAGGTTAGTACGTGTGCCTCTGATTGTGTTTGTATATGCATATACTCAAAGTAAAGGGTCTCCTACAGTCGGTTACATCCGACTGTAGCCTCCGTCCCACTGATCTGCCTCGTCCATATATTTATTTGATATAATGCCCAACCCTAGCATTCGCATCAGATCTCATATAAATAAATGTTTTCCGTTGTTTTCGCTTTCCATTTTTACTGTCAATTGTTTTGTTTTTCTTTTGCTTCTGGTTCTACATGCATAAGGGGCATACATCCCGGGGTGCAGTTTTGCCAGTTCCGGGTTCCCTCTGGGTAGTCCCAGGTGTATTTGCTTGAATTATTGCGCAGTTATAGAACACGTTTATGCAGTCATTCCCTGCAACCCCGAACCACTCTCGTCGATCTGAGAATGCATCCTGTGTGCGACATACGTTAGAATTTCATACATAATGTTTTCATCTCTAAATTTCTTTAATTGAGTGTTCGATTACGGGGGAAAATCGATTCGTTTCCATTAGCGAAACATTTGTTTAGCGATCAAAAGTGATAGATACACATTTTTTGCTGTATTAATGGTGGGGGGTTGAATCATAATTGCTTAATGGAATTTATTGTTTATTGAATACACAGTGATTCAAATAATATTTAACTTTTAGCTATATCAACTAGAAATTAATTATTTCAAACTTCTCAATTAAGTTTCCTTAATTATTAATTAACTATATTTGGCTAAATGCCTTTTTTATATACTGTATCCATTAAAATTAGTAAAAACAGGCTTAATAACTTTTTGGGATGCCACGCGCCTGCCGCCCACAATGAATGAAAGAAAATACATTGTCCAATATAAGATATACAAATTAATTTACATTAATTCTGTCTTCCAAGAAATGTGGAGATGATTAATATCCACCACTAAGCAGGTGCGTTGCACAAAAATACATGGAATATCACCGCAAAATTCTTCTCTGCACAATGTTTTGTTTTGCCTGTTCTCGCAATCTTCGGCTAATTTTTCTATTGACCAAAACTTTATTGGGGCTTGTTGGGACAGGTATTCTGGTTATATTAGAAACACATTTTTGTTAAAATTCCTGCGTTATCCTTCGAAACGGGGCAAAAGGATCAGCGTTGCTCATACGTGCTATTGGACTATCGATTTTGAAGTCCGTTTTTTTTTGCTTTGGCTATGGTTTTATATTCTTAGATGACTAAATATTAGTTGCTGTTACTAAATTAAGTTAATTGCATACCAAATTCTTGGAAATATTGACTAAAATAACAATTTTAGCACGATTTTCCCTGTATTTGTTTATATCCTACATAAGGCTCTTTTTCTCACCCGGGCAACGCCGTCCACTACCCATTTTGGCTTTATTTAATCAATTTTATAATATACTTAAGTAATTTAACTAATATTTAAGCAAAAAGCTACAAAAATTGGAATCAGCTTCCTCAATTACAAAGTGTGCTATTTCTGTGGCCAACCCAAATGAGCTGTCTCGAACTTAAATTAAGCAAAAATTGAGAACGGTAAAAGATAACGGTTAAAATAAGATCTGTGAATAATATAGAATATTAGAATAATCATTTAAGACCAAAATTATTAATATTAGATGAAAAATAAGTGAGTTATGACCGGACAAACTTGGCCACGGCTGTATGTACTATATACAGAGGGACATATGGGCGTGAAAGATGAATGGCAAAACCAATCATGTTGCTACCTTTATTGTGCGTATGTGTGAATGTAGCATGCACCAACACACATACGACTAGCATGTAGTCACTATCATATACACCATCATATACATACATACATACATACAAACTTTTGAAGAATATGAATAAATTAAAATATGAATACATTAAAAAATTATTAAGCATATTTAAGCAAATAAGCCTTCAATAAATTTCATAACACAACAATTTAATCACAATAAAATGATTACAAACAAATTCAAAGAGTTAAAATAATTTAAGTTTTACTTTTAAAGGAACGGCATAAGGAGCCATCATTTGGATGTTCAGGAGAAGTTGTTAACAGATGTTGTTATTTGCTTGGAAAACTAAACCTAAATTATTGATATGCTTATAGTATTCAGGTAAACAGAGAGGAAAGAGCAAAACTCCCCGGAGTGCTTACCAAAATACCTAAAAATCAATAATAATTGAAATATACGAGTTTAAATAAAATTATTGTCGAAAATAAAACATCTAACTTCGACTCATTGGCAACACCAAAGTTGTGAACTAAGAACTGAGCGACACTTGTCGCAATTTCGCAAATTCCAAATCAAGTCAAGTTGCAAAATGACAGATCGACGGACCGTGGCAACAATTAAGTTTCCACATGAGCAGCATTTAACGTGCAACTGATTTTCAACATCTGTTTTCATTTTGGGACTTCCTCGAGCAGAACCCAATGAAAAGGAAATGATGCAGACGACGCGACGGACATTTCGCTCTTGTCCCGGCTAAATTTGGAATCCAAAAATAAAGAACAAAAAAATTACAAGAAAAGAAAATGTGGCGGTGAACATAATTTTGATATTCGGCTCGAGCTGCACGTGGCATACTTCTCCCTCTCCCATTCTTCGAACCGCCATTTGAAACGATACAGTCGCGTTAATTAGCCGCAGCTACTTTATGTCTCCTTGGCTCGGGGTCTGCAGCAGGGGCTATCAAAAAGCAGAACTACTGTAAAATTCCCAATTTAACAAGCAAGGGTTAACCCCCCTCCACACCTATACTCTGTTTATGAGGCACGATTCCATCTGCTGTTCGCTGGAAAGCCAAATCGCAATGCAACAGTCGAGTGAGCTGCGCAATGCCTCGTGTTGATCGAGAACATTACTATTTCAGACAACAAGAGCCTTCGGCATGGTCAGGGCTAATGCTTGATTCATATCTGAGACTTTTTAGGATGTTGGATGCGTCGTCAAAGTCACCGTCACCGTCAACGCCAGCGCCAGCGTCAGCAGAGGTTCGGCAGAGGTTGGGCAGAGATGTTGGCGACAAGTCGCCAAAACACTTTGGCTGCTCATTAAAATTCATCCACGCAGATTATTAACATTTGCATCTAATTTGCATTTGTAAGATACATGGCCGACAATTATGTGGATGCCGCACATGTTGGGGCAGACGGAGAGGGCACGAGACAGTGGGTGAGAAGGGGCTTGGAGGAGGAGCAAGTAGCGCAGGGCCGACAAGGAGACATTGGGCTGGCCTGTGTAACTTATTTATGCATGCGGCAACAACAATACTAACACCAACACTAGCGCCAATACTAACACCAGCACACATACACATGTGCAAATGCGTACACACACACACTCATTGGCAGTTGCATAAATTATGCACGGGTCGGGAGGGCGGTTCAACGGGGTTAAGTGTAATTAAATTATCAAATTATTGCCATGTCTTAGGTTGCAGTTTATAATCTAGCACAGCTTTCCTTAACTCCTCAGACTGCCTTAGTTTGCTTAACTCATAAACAGGCTTTGGACAAAGTTTCAATTAGTTGGGCTTAAGTGGACTATCTGGCATCTCAACTACCGTTCAATCGATGCAGTAAGAACAGCCTATTGTGTTCCTAAATTGAAGAAGCTGTTCCACGAAAAGCCGTCTAACTTTTCTTCTCATATACAATATTTTTAATATCAAGTAATTCAAGATATCCACTTAAAGCTAGCGCCCGACTTATAAATTTTTGTAAATATCATACGAAGCACAACAATGCTTATTCTTCCCTTTCTGTTACCGATTTCAACGCCCTTTTCAGGATAGTTAATTAGAACAGAAGGGAGTCCATATTCCGAATAACAACGTTCTATGTTAAATTAAATTAAATTAAATTTTTAAATAAACTATACAAATTAGTACACAAAAATTGGTTTAATTTGAGAACTAGCGGAATTAAATCAAGAAAAAATGGGATTTATTCAAGAACAATCTGGATTAAATCGTGAAAAAATTGGATTTTTTTTTATTATTCTTTATTATTCAATACACTTACGATTAAATTAAGAAAAAACAAGATTGATTTAAGAGAAATTGGGATAGATTTAAGTAAAACTAAATTTAAATCAATACAGAAAAGGATTAAATCAATTCTGAATATGTCAAACTATCGGAAACTCACTTAAAATCAAGAAATTCTGAATTACATAAGGCTTACTTGAATTAAGTAAGTTTTTTACTCATTTGAATAATTTCTGGATAACACGACTTTTGACCTTTATCTGGATTGAATAAAGTAAGAATGGTTAAATTGTTTTCTCTGAATGTAGTTATAGTTGGGGAATCCAACTGTTTACTTACACGTCATATTTATCAGATTCGATATATTGATATAATAGGTTGAGCGAAAGAGAGAGAGAGAGAGAGCCAGAGCGATAGACGTTGCAAAAGGATTGGAAAAGCAGCAATTAGCACACTTGAATCTGAAGTTATGCAAGCAGCACGCAGCAATTTGATAGTTAGATAAACAAATACGCAAACACAGACAGACATAGGAAGTCAGCAAGGACGTGCGGCAGGATTTAGGGTACACATCCTAATAGGCGAGGAGAGCCAGAGTGAGAAAGAGCGAGAGAGAGGGGAGGATAACCTAGGGAAATAAACTGCTTGCAAATCAATGGCAATAGAAATGCAAGGTAACATGCAAATTGACACAGGACCATCGGCAAACACAAACAAAGCCGAATAGGGAACTGGAGGGAGCAGGGAATGGGTAAGTGAGAGCCAAAGATGAAGACAGACACATGAATTGCATTAGTTACAATGGACAATGGGGCAACAACTTGACATTTTACTCGTACTTTGTTTAAAAAAAAAAAACAAGAAGGAAATAGATATACGAGTTTTAAGAACTTTTGTCAGTGATGCTTGTGTTGATGCTCTTGTTAACGGTAAGGCATTTAAATTATCCTTTGTCATTGCCTTGTCATTACTTGACCTTCCACCACGTTAGATATTGCCAAGGGAATCCGGGTATTGCGGTACAGGGTTACTTGAAAAACTATATCCTATACTGAAAAAAAAAATGATTGTATGGATCAGATGCTACCATACAATCATTTTACTTAAACGCGATCATCAATGTTATGGGCTAACCACGTTGCATTTTTGTTATTTGCACATACACATATTGCAATGATATTGAAATCACGCAATATAAAGTTGTGATGAAGGTAGAAAGAATGACAAACAAAGTGTAATTTGGGATAAGAATTCTAAAATAAAACGGGATAATTGCATACAAACCATCTTTTCGTTTTCAATATATACAAAATCAAATAGATTTTGTTAATGAACATATGCACACCTATTTCTCTGCGGTATATTCTTTACTTTTATATTTAGCACATTGA
Organism: Hypselothyrea guttata; assembly: GCA_035045125.1. NCBI lineage: Eukaryota > Metazoa > Arthropoda > Insecta > Diptera > Drosophilidae > Hypselothyrea > Hypselothyrea guttata. The sequence goes on from JAWNNJ010001028.1 coordinate 17,203, forward strand.
TATCGGCATATAAACAGAAGTTATTAAAAACATAAAATCAGTGGGACGGACGTTACCGACTGTAGGAGATCCTTTACTTTGAACACAATCAGAGGCACACACACTAAGCTACCCGCGTAGGCAAGGAACCCCCCACTGCCTAGTACGGCAAATTGGCAGTGACATCGTATTCTACAAATATTTCTTCACATATTTCCAAAAGTTCGTGACCGGGAAAGACTTGGAAACTTAGTTATGGTGAAAAAGCCCAACCAACCTAGTGCAAAATGCATGTGATTCAGGGTATAAGAAGACGAAAATGAACCGCACGCAGTTACTCTGTTACATGCATATTCGACTGTTTTTATTAGACCGTTTTGGTTGCTATTGGTAGGTAATTATCTTACGCAGATCAAGTTTATTTCGAAAATTGGTTGCCACGCGTCCTTTACGCCCAAAAATTAATAAAACTCACACAACCACGTGTTTCTTAACATAAACAATTAAATAACAAGCGTAATATTGAACATAGAATCACTAAGCACTCAATACATAGAGGCGTCAAACAGCCAAAAAAGTGGTTTCACAAATATCTCGACGATCGCGTCCCAGCAACATGCAACCTGTGCGAGTCGAGCACGCAACCGAACAGCCGCCTTGAAAATGTATAGGAATGGTTGCAAGCGAGCTCGCTACGAACGCGCTTCAAACGCACGTCAGTCGACTGCCGACTTTTGAACTGAGAGCA
>JAWNNJ010001029.1:0-74490 GCA_035045125.1 Hypselothyrea guttata
TCTGGGCAAGTATCTAAGCTGAAAATCATATTTATGTATATAAATACATAAGTACATGTATTTGTACATACATATTATACATCATCTGAAAGGTATTAATGTGTAGATCAAATATATAGGTCGATATATAATCTGGATCTTTTGGCTTACAAGATATTTCAATTTGATTTTTATTTTGATTTTTATAATAAAAATCAAAAGTAATTTTTATTTTTGATTTTTATAAAAAAATCAAAAATAAAAATTACGTCTTGATTTTTATAATAAAAATCAATAATAAAAATTACTTTTGATTTTTATTATTTAAATGAATTTTAAAATTTGAAAAACAATTTTTTTCAAAAAAATTGGATATAAAAGTTTATTGTGTTTTCGAATTTGCCGTTCAAAAATAACTAGTCTGTATTTTTCCCACATTTTTCAGAGGCTTTTTTGGGCTTTGATTTTTTTAAACTCATAATAATTATTTTCGGTCCCTGGTAAAAACTCCATTATTGAATTGTCAAATAATCAGCCACCAAATGTGCTTATGACAAATCGTAGTTGTTTTACTTTGCAATTTTGATTAACTTTTTCACAAATCACATGACCTCCGAAGTGATAGACTACATACGATTGTTGTGCTTATTATATAGTAGAAGTAAGCATGATGAGCACATTATAGAAGATAATACTCGAGCTTATACTCACACTAAGTGTTGAAAATTGATTAGTACCACAACCGAGATTCTATGAAGCAGACAAATATTGTGGACGGACGGACAGACAGACAGACAGACGGACAGACGGACAGGCGGTGCAAGAGCAAGAGACAGATGGACGGGTAGACAGCACACACACACCCTGCACTTTGGGAACCGTTGCTCAACTTTGCCGCGTCATGCCCACAATTATGCGATGATGTGCCAATGGCAGAAGAATACAGACGGAAGATTGTCTTCTGCTGAGGTTGGAGTTGGAGTTAGAGTTGTAAAAGTTGCTCCTTCTCTGCTCTAGCTTCAATTCCATCCCGTTCTCTTTGCAATCAAGTGTCAAGGTGGAGGGGCGCAGGGCGCTGCTGCTGCTTTGTTGCAATATGTGGATTGGATTTGGATTTGTATTTGTTGTTGGGTGCCAATTAAACTGCTATTTAGTGCCAAATATTAACAGAGATCGAAAACGCTCTAATCTTATTTATGCTCATTGAGTTTGGGGTTTTTATTGTCAGCTTTGACGTCAGTTAACCGCATCAGGTGGGGGAAGAAACGCCGAAGCTGCCACTTGTGGCACAATTGTGAAAGAATGCGCTGTATCTAAGTCGCTAACAATATTTTCGCAATCATGAGTTCACCAGAAAAATACAAATACATATATACACATACTATATACACATACCATATCTACATATATATTTACATATTTTAATGCGCTCATCATTACGAAAATTCTGCAAACTCAAACTGGAAACTTGAAAACTTTTATAAGCAAAACAAAAATCATATGTCAAACACTCGAAAAAAAATGTGCAGCATTTGCAGCAGATGACTTCGCATCCCGCCCCCCAATAAAACACAAACAAAAACTGGTAAGATAGTTCCTGTCGAGAGTGCTCGACAAGGAGCATACCCTGTTTGCAGCATGACTTTGGGACTGCATGCTCTAAGGTTATAGAAATTTAAATGTTAACCAGAGGGCAAGCGAGGTAAATCCTGCAATATTGTCTGTTGAATATCTCCTGTGTTTGTTGATCGATTTTAATGCGCTTTACAGCATGCATAATTATAATAGAATAATAATAACGTTCTACGCCCTGAACATACATATATATACTTTATGGGATCTACCACGCCTCCTTCTGCTGTTACACACGCACAAAGTGATTTTAGTTTAAGTCGTTTTAGAATTAACCGATCATAGGCGATCAAGTTAAAATCGCATTAAGCTCGGTTCCATAGATTAAAGGGTATTATAAAAATAGACCCAGACCATAGCCATCAACACATTCACTCAGCCTCAGCCTCAGGCACAGACTCAGCCCCATCCTCAGTGCGGTTGCCATGTGGGGCTTCCTAAGCTGCTTCCTTCTCCTCAACCACTCAACTCATAATTAATCTGCTTCGGCATTTTTGTTTTTTATTGCGTGTTGCAGCAATTTAAAGTAGAGTCCCCGACTTTTGATTATTCGTAGTAGTCGAAGTACAAAGCAAAGTCGATGTTGCAGTCAATGCTTCTTTGATAGATAGACGTACTTTCAAATGGCTGAGTCTTGGCTGTTTTTCTTGCCACTTCGCGAGCCGCGCCAGCAACAACCATGATAAACTCGACAAATTTGGGTTAGATCTGGCATTACAAAGATACCCACACCTGGACACACATATAACATAATCATGCGCTGCTAATGCTGCCGAAAATAATATTCTTTACGGTGCCAAAAAGAACTTAAAGAACTCTTTATTGTTTTTCGCCTGACAGACAGACAAACAGCTAGTCTGACGCAAAAACATTGTTAAAGAATTGCGAACAGTAGCTAACAAGTTTAGGGTTTCAAATCGAGGTTTACAGGGTCATCCTAGTATGTTGATTGAATGTCTCGTCATGATGAAGTGCCAGACTCGTAGAGGCCTTGAGAATGAAATCAATCTTCAATTTTTAGTCAAAAAGAACAAATTAAACGAATTCTATGACGTTTTATAGAATTTACTAAATTGTAATTGTCTAACAATTGATTCTAGTACAAATGAATGGTTATTTATTTTTATACCCTGTGCCCATTTGAAAAATGGGAAAAACAGGGTTAATAACTTTTTATGACTAAAGTTACAGCTTATTATTAAATTTTGTATTCTTAACTTAATGTAATAGTTGCGATCTATTATGGACTTATTATTTATTCATTTATAAGTAAAAAAGGGGTAGGGCTACAGTCGGACGACAGTAAAATAGCCTGCACAATATCTTGCAACATTATAGGAAGTCCTACATAAAAGCTCGGGATTCCAGAAAGTCAGCGACATAAAGCATGCAATATTGTTTCATTAATAACTTTTGTGGCACAATAGATAAATATTATGGAGAGTGTATATTTTGAACAATAACTTTCAATGTTGAATATTTCGGTAGTTATTTGATTTTTATCGATTGGGGCATAAACGAATTGTGGCATCGAATTGTGGCATTAAAAACTTGATCTGATAGAACCCTACGTTCATTTAAAAACTGAGGACTACAGCTCTAGGATCCGAAATCTACGTATTCATCCGAGCTGGAGGAGATAGATAAACAGAACTAAATCGACTCAGTCCGTCTTCCTGACCTAGAATACACAAAATTTTTGTGGTCTATTACGTTTTCTTCTGCTTGTTAAATACGTTTAAACAAAGTTATCTGCCTGTTTTATGGATAGCGGGTATAAAAAAACACTTTTTGCTCGGTGAGAACGGATATGGGTGTTCTACTGTCGAGAATACCCGACTGTAACTCATCACATACCCAGAATTATCGATGACTGCTAATTGTTTTTTGACGAGCAATTAAGAGTAGTTCTCATAGGATAAACTGGGTTATGAAGATGTAAATGATGTAGATTTAAGATTCGCGTACATAAATTTTTATGTCATCGTAAATTTGAGTCTAAACACTGTTCACATTTAAGTAATTTAATTGAAATTCTTGAACTAGATTTACAGTGTTATGCTCTTACATCATAGCTTCACGACTATAAATCATGTTGTTCGGATAATACGTGTGTATCTAATTACTTAGGAAAAGATTACATTCTAAAACACGTATAACAACAATAAAAACAATTTAGTGTCACATAAAAATTAAACCAAAGACCCAAAGCATATCCCACAACCACAGCCTCATCGTGGCTTGTTCCACCTTCCATCGGCCATAACTGCTGCAACGTCACGTCGCATGCAACAGCTCAAAATTTTGCTATCAAATTGTAACAATTTTTCACCTGTCGCCTCAGCCTCAGCATCAGCATCAGCCTCGTCTGAAGCTTAAGTCTGAGCTGCACATGATTATTACATCAGAAGTAAAAACATAAATTTTGGCCTGCGAATCGTGATTCGACCGAAAACAACGGCAACAACAAGAGCAACAATGCGTTGCAACATATTCCCTAATGCCATCTTCCATTTTCCGTCACCCACAATCCGTATAAATCCATATCGAATCGTCTTCAAGGAAGCATTAAATGCATTTGATAAATGCCACAAAATCTATTATAACATTTTTGTGAAATATTGCAAACCAACTGGGAAACCTCTAGTCGAGGGTGCTCGCTTTCGATAATATTTTATTCCTCTAATTTATTAATTTAAGATACGATTCAAATTAAATGAATTATAGTTAAAAAAAAGACAATCTTAAAAATACAAACAAATTTTAATCTATATTGTTTGCACAACATTTTAAGATTATTGCAAATTATTATTTCACTTAATTTAATTACAGTGTAAATATTTTGTAAATATAATTGACAGAATCCACTCCTTTAAAATTCGGACAAGTCTCGTATTATCAATCAATCTAGTATTGCGACCAACAGTAATTGTAAAATGCGAAATACTTATTCAATACAAATTAGTTTTAAGACTAAATTGTAGGTTAAATTTATAAATAAACAATTATTATTTAAAGAAAATACCAGAGATTAAATCAAAGAGAATATACTATTGAGCAATAAATATGCACTGTTAGATCAAACTTAGCTTAAATAATAATACAAATGCTTAATGTAAGTCTAAATTTAATTTTTGTATATGTAATTCATTTAATATAGATATTTAGGAAATAAAAAAGCTAAATCTATTTATAATAAATTAACTGTGAAGTGTACAGATCAAAACAAAAATTGTTTATTTTGAAATACCGTAAATTATGAAGTGCTTTGATTTTCAAATAAATGATATTCAAACTAATGCACATCAAACTCAACTGATTGATTTTGCATGATTTGATCTGAACTCAAGGTTAACGGATAAACTGTGAACTCTTATCGCAGATGGCAAAGTGAGTTTTGCAGCTAAAAATTAAATGAAATTAGAGCCTCAACTAATTGCTTTCAAGTATCTGAAAGATACATTCGGCCGAGCCTCGCGTAAGTGTCGGCGCTTGACTTTTAAGGCCAAACAATTAATTTTGTGCAACAATTGCCAGCCACCAGTCACAATGATGAGGGCGAGTGATCTCCGACGGTGCAAACAATTCGATTTAAATTGATTTGAAGCGAGATTGCGCCATCGAAAAGAAAAGCAAGTGGCACAACAAACCCAAATCCACTAAGCTCATACGAGTGCAGAACTTGTGCAGCAATACGTATGTTCACTCAATAGTAAAAGGAGCGAAGTAGTTAACTAGCAATTAAAAAATTTATTAATTTAAATTATTTAAATTAAATAATGTTGTTTTAATGGATTGGCGACTTTCCCATATATAGTATTATCCGTTTGGTTGAACATTACAAAATTTCGAAAATATATATGAAATTTAATACATTATTAATAGGTATAAATATTTGTATTTATTTTATTTATTACTATTTTCTTATTATATTAAAATTTATATATTTATATATTATTATTTTATTTATACATTATTATTGATGTTTAGTATTATTTTATTTTTTTGGTTTACCGTCATCTTTATCAAAATCGACATGATCAGTTTAGTGTACAGTAAACGAAGCCTGCAACAAATGCTACCTTGCTATTAAGCTCATTTATGCAAACACTCATTAACTGTTGAGTTTTGACTCATTATCGTAATAATCTTCATGGTGTAAACACACAGATTGCCATATACGAGTATTACTAGTAATAATGCCCAGCAGCAATATATTTGGCATGTCAAACGCGACAACACTTTGCGCTTCCAACATTTAAGTGATCAATATGAATGGTAGTAGATTGTACGGAATTCTATACGCTCAAAAGTAACTGGATGGAATATGGAAAATGAAAGATTTGTGATGGAATATGCAAGGATGTGCCTTGACATTTGCCACTAGTTCGGTTCGGTTCGGTTCAGCATCGCTGATAATGATTGATCGACACTTGTCTACAATATTTGAGCGTCTTTTGGTAACAAATTGCTTTCGTGATAATGACAACCTCGCCACAAAATATATACAAGTGATTGGACGCTGCTTCTCGTACTCCATTGTCGAGAGACCACATGCAAATGAGATGCATCCCAAAGCTCCCATAATGCTACTACCTCCGGCGATAATTCGCATAACGAGACGTGTTCTATTAGGTAAAAGTTGGACAGCACTTCGAACCGGCCTGCTGGTAGCAGCCACTGAACCCATTACAACCAATGCACCCACTGGAACCACTGACCCACCAGTGACACAATCATGAGTACACCTCTTGCACAATCATTGTATTCAGAGGGAAACCGAAAGTATTTACCTTTTTCCACAGTAGCAGCTCGGGGCATCCCAAATAGGAACAAATTCAATTGTGAGCATATCAATATAAGCAAATTATATATGCATTTGCTTATGGGTATTCGTTTGATTTTTGTTTAAATAATACGGTTAATTACGATTTGTTAAATGTTTTATAAACATAATTGAGCCCGCAGTTTTGTGCACCGTGAGGCAAAAACCAAATGTTAAAATGGTTCATCAGGCATGAAAGGTAGAAATGAATAAATTAAACTCGTAATGACAATTGATTCATTAATCATTCAGTATCATACTCGTAGATACTTCGCAAATGTAGATCATTTTATTTCATTGTTTTTTAATTGCCTTTGTAGTTATTAGAATCAATTAGTGAACAAAAAATTTGTATGGTGCACTTCTATCATTTAATTTTGGGGAATTTATTTGACTGAAATAAAGCTGAACAAAAAAGTAAAACTCATTTTGCAGATAAACAAAATAGTTTGGAAATTGTTTCAAGTTAGGATTTAATAAAAGTTGGAATTAATAAAGTCAGGACTAGGACTAGGGAAGGGTTAACAATAAAAGTTCTCAAATGTTCTCAATGTTCTCAAATGTTCTCGATTTGAATTGCATCTTGAGTCTTATCAATCGTTACCACTGTGCCCTGGCCTAAAGTTCAGGTTAATTGCAGCATCAAATGAAATATGTTTGGCCTATGCTGCTGGCATACATGGTGACTTCGACTTCGACGTTGACGTCGACGTCGACTGATCTTCGCTGTCGTTTTCAATGTCAACGTGCTAAGGATAAGGCCGTTGTGGTTATGGCTAGTATTATAAAACCATTTGAAGCACTCCAGTGCATAGGCCGAGACTCGAGTCCGACTGAGTGCTCACAGTGGTAATATAATAGTATTCATCGCATTATATTGGTATTCGAACGATCTTTTGTCTGGGCAAGAGCAAGGCGGAAGTGGTTGATGCGCTGGAGCGCAGAGCAAAGTGTTTATCAATATATTAATGAGTGACGCAAGTATCGTAATAATTATTTATACATTTCTTATACTCGCACTCAAAACTCATACCCATACCCATACCCATGCTCAAAACGCCGTTGAGCATGAGCATGTGCTGATTTATTAGACCCTGTACTTTAAAAAAGTAAAATGGTCTATTAGGTTGGTATAAATGGGAAATGTGTATTACTCCCAGAAGGAGGCGTGGCAGATCCCACAAAGTGGGTTACCGACATCCGTTTGTCCGGCTTTCCGTTCATATTGACACCTAAATGTCGCCTATTCTTCATCGATGATGTTTGATGATTGGATAAGAAACAGCGCAGATATGCAACAGACAATTTGCATCATTTTGTGTGTATTATTGAACCAAAAATTACAGGGTCTCCTACTGTCAGTTACGTCCGACTGATCTGCTTCGGCCTTATTGAATTTTATTTTGGAGCGTACACCTTATAGATGTGGGTAGGCCGTAACATGCCAATCAAAACTTGTACGGATCTAAATGTGTGTGTGTGTGTGTGTGACCCCCACGCATTGCGGCAAGTAGGATGTAGCATAGTTCAAGTTGTTCTTACAAGTGGCGTCAAGTTGATAGCGCCAAACACATGAACATCTCCACCTTTGAGTACGTTGGTTTTTGCTTTATTTTTGGCAAGCGGATTAGCTGTGACCACAGCTGGAAGACTGAATCTCAGCAGCTGTGTCTGCTTTGTAGAACGCGGCTATTCATGGCCAACACAATGGACCATTCATTGAACTGCAAACGAGCAAATTTGTCGGCCAAAAGCTGAAATTCAATTAGGTCTGCCCCCAGTGAAGCACGCACGCGGCGCCAACGGCAACATCGGCAACGGTAGCATCCCGCACCTTCTAAAGTTGCTCAAGTTGTTGCGGCTTCTTTAGCCATTTAGCCGCGTGTTATGCAACATCAGCAACAGCAACAAAAGCAACTGCAACGGACTGCAACAAAAGGCAGTAACAAAGCATAATCATTTCAATTTAGCAAACTTGGCTGGCTAACATTGTCCCGTCGCAAATGAGTTTCAAAGTTGATGTTGTGTTTTTTGCTTCTTGTCTTTTTAGAGCCTGTACTTTAAAAAAAAATGCAAAAGGGTCTATCAAGTTAGTGCCAATGAGAAATGCGTGCAACACCCAGAAGGACAGCCACCAAGTATATATATTTTTCATCAGGACGACGAGCTAAGTAGATATAGCCATATCCGTCTTGCAGTCCTTATAAACACCTAGATCCCGAAAGCTATAAGAGTTAGTTAGTTTGTAGTTAGTTTGTTTCAAAATTTTGATACCTCCGCTTGAGTTGCTTCATTTGCTTCACCTGTCACAGAGGAAGGACGAGTGGCAGTGTAATAGTGATTATAGAAACACAAAGTGCAGGGTCCTCTACTGTCAGTTACATCCGACCGATTTGCCCTGGCTTATATTAATGTGTTTTGTATACGCTATTATATACCCTGTCAGTTGGTTAACAATGTATTCCAATAAATAGAGAGCTCATATCAGATATTGCCCCAAACTCCTTAGCAATTAGCTCTTGTCATCCACACAGCAGTTGTAGAAAATCGAGTTTGCTGAAGTAGCATCCGCTTGACCACAGCTTTTCCGATTAGTTTTGATTTTACTTCAGTGGGAACTATTTTTATGAGTTGCCGGGTCATAAACATACCGAGGTGTCCACAGAGCGTCGTAGTTCCTAGCACAAATTGCCATGTTCAGACGCCAGGTATTGCCCATTGAGTTTGGCAGCTTTGTCACAGCAATGGCTTTCAAACTGTTTTCCGAGCAACATCAATCATTGCCGACATAAACTGTGAATAGATGCGCTCTTCAAATACAAATACAAACACAAATGCGAATATTGAGGCAAATTGTAAAATTGTTCTGGCTTTCAGCAAATAATTGATGCTCAAAATTTTAATTATTGATGCCAGAGCACTTTAGCTGCAGCCGTAGCTGTTGCATCTGCAGTCGCAGTTGCATTTGCCACTGCGCAGACAACGTGTAATTACTTTATGGAGTACTCCATGCACTATGTTTTATGACTTGACTGAACAACAAATACTACAAAAACAACAAAACCAACAAGAACAACAACATCATCATTGAAGCGACAGAGACCAAAATCAGCTCGAAAATGCCATAGGTCCAGGCGCTCAAGTCGAGCAGCTTTTACTCTGATTCTGCCAAAAGGCAGCTCCGACCTTCGAGCCAACTTAAGAATGTTGTCAGAATGCACAAATCAACCTAACGCAACTCTCAATAAAATCATCATTGCAACCGAGTGCTTGAAGACCTCACCAGATAACCATTTTAGTGGCTCAAGTGTAAAGGAAAGTTTCAGTTTGTTAATTATACTAAATAGTCGTAAAATTAATGCAAAATACTTGTTTTTGTTTATGGACTAATACTTGCTTTAGATAAAGCCATCTAAACTGAAGCAAATCCATTCAGTTTCAACTACTACATTTTAGTTCAAGGATGTAGTCAGTTAGTAGTTGTAGTAGTTGCATATTTAGGCTCTGATTATTACAAATTCCAAGAACTCTTCGGCCTTGGCTGTCCTGTTTGAAATTCTATTAATATCAATTAAAAAAGATTTAAGAAAAATAAACATTTAAAAAGATTTGACTTTTATTGATTTTGAACAAACTTCTTTGAGTTAAGTAACTAATAAACTAACAATTTTCAAAATATGTGAATTGGATAAATTGCTCACAATAATTCTTCAACAGAAGCAAAACCCACCGACACACATTTATTGGTCTTTCATTATTGATTGACATATGCCCTAATTATGGAGCAGATTTCAAGCATTTAACTTCCACATCTCAAAATTATTTGTATTTAAAAAGTATGTATAATATTATATATATCATAATAATATCAATTGTACTGATAGTGAAATATACTTAAAATCAAATAAAATGATATATTAAGTAGTTATCATTGTTTAAATTTAATTGTTTTTAAATGTTATAGCAACGTTCTTTTTAATTTTCGCGCTAAGTGTAATCACCTCTCTTATTACTTAATAATTCTTGCAGTTTCACAATATGGTATAATCTTATTTATTCTATAACAAAATCTTAAATTTTCTTTTTTTATAAAGCACGCTTCAATGGCGAAATAACTTAAGTATTTTTTAACCGATTTCTAAAAAAAAATATAACTACAAGACGGACATGTCCAGATATTTTCTGCACGTTCCGATAAAAAATATGTACATATACTTTTTGGATCTTTCACGCCTTCTTATGTTATATATATTTGTACAATATTAGTAAAGAGGCTACAAAAAACCTTCTTAATATAATTAATGCATTTAATTGCTTAACAATAATTGCTAGTGTTTTCATGATTATCAAAGTGAATAACCCATATCTCATAAGGTAATGTTGATACAAATTGTATGTGTTATCGCTTAATTAGCTTGAAGATCGAAAACTAATATTATGAGACTCCACCCAAAGTTCCTCCGACCACAGTCATTTGTAACGTGCCCTTGTAAACAAATATGCCTTAGATATTGTGAGTAAACAAACATAGTTATACAATTTGTGGTATTTTCCCGATTGGCCCCGCTGCTGATGAAGCTGCTGTCCCTGGTTGGAAACCATCATTGGGGAGTACCGCAGTTAACAATTTTACAATTAACAATTTACATTGAAATGCCTTAATTGATTTGAGTTCAGTGAGGCTCAGTGTGCGGGCAGGTGAATTGCAGCGAATTATGATTATGGTTCAATTTAAATGATACGTTCCTCTTGCCAGTGTTCTAGGTTACAAAATAAACACTACACAGATACAGACACGTACAAACACACGCACAAACTCTTTCACACACACACACATAGTGAGGTAAGCACTCCAAAGTATGTGTTTCAAGGTAGCCTCGCTAAACTCAAACAGAAATTACAAATTTCAACCGATCTGAACTCGTCTCAGCTCTGCTTCACTTGGACTTGGCGCATCATCAACTGGGAGTGCGGAGGGGGCAGGGCTCCGGGTGCCATCAGTGCCATCAGCTCAGCTCTTTGGGCCTGTCCAATGTAAATTTGCCGGTTATTTGTTTATTGTTTTTTATAAAATATGCAGGAAATTAAATGATTTTTTAATGTGCTCAAAAATGATTACACAAGTGTTTAGCATTTGTCGGTGTGCAGAGCTGTTAAATATGAACTTTAATTCAAATAAATATGCATTTTATTACATACCTTTTTTACGTACTTACGTAGGGTATGATATATCAATAGATGAGTTGTTTTTATTGAACATATCGCTCTAAAATGAAGTATACGTTTTGAAACACATATTATAATCTAAAAAAATTACAAAAATGCATTAATTCCATTTTATTGACAATCAAATCATATAATACTCGTGCTGATTCCCTTAAAATAAAATTATGCAAATTTTTATTATTTAAATTAAATAGTCTTGCCCGAATCTAAAGAATCAGAGCTGAGTGGATATAGTCATGTCTGTCTGTCTAAATGAACGCTAAAATCTCGGAAAGTACATATATAATCGTTGATAAATATAATATTGTGGGAACAAATTTTATATTGCTAATAATAATAATAATAAGCAATAAGACATAAAATAATTATAATTATTTTACTTGAATGGGAATAATTAAAATCCATCAAATTTTTGTTAAAAACTCTTAATAAATTTTCTAGAATAAATTTTTTAAATGAAAAAACATTATTATTTTCATTGTATTATATTGTTAAGTTTCTTGTTTATAGATAACATTTCAATAATAAATTGTATACAACGCCTATAAAAGATCAAAATTTGGCTCTGCTTTTAATGCATCTAACTTTATAACGACTAAATGATTTAGCATGTACATTATTCAAGTTATTTTAATAGTCATTTAAATTAAATATGAGTCGAATGATTCAATAGACAGACAATAGACATATGCAAGGTCTTGTTATTACTTGCAATTTCTTTAGGTCAACAATGATGAAGAGTTGTGTATTAAATTGTGAGTATTTGGTATTTTATGATGCTTGGAGCATCAATTGTAGGCAATTGGCATTTTCATAACATTTAATAAGCCTTGAGTTGTTCTTCATCTATTATTACACATTTTAATGTTTTCCTTCAAATGAATTCGTCATGTATTTGAACACTATGGATAATGGATAAACATTATTATTTTATGAGTGCACTAAGAAAATAAAGTCTATCTAATAGACACAAAAGAACTCGACTTTACTAAATGAACTGGCATGATAAGGCATTTTGTGTACTTAATTTTATGAATTTTATTTAATTTTAGAACTGTAAAAATTAAAAAAAATTCGCTTTTGATAACTTAACCTAAACTCATTTCAAAGTTTTATAGATAATGCAATATTTACTTGTATTAGAATATTCGTGAATTTAGTTCTTTTCATTGAAATTCCACGTCATTTTTCGAAATGAGATCAAGAAATAGGATATTTTCTCCGAGTGTAGAAGGAGCTACAGGTCATTTAGAAACTCAAGTTGCACCCTATAATTATGAGCTCATTGTACTCCCATTCCAAGGTATAAAATATGAAAGTCAGCAGAGCTCGTGCCGAGCTCCAAAGCGTAATACCCAAATGGGAAAACGGATAAAAAGAAACATTTTGGCGAAATGTCAATAATGATTTCGGCTCATTCACACACAATTTGCATTGCACAAAAGCATTAAACAATAATAGCAACAAAAAGTAATAATCGAAAGAAAAAACAAAACAATTTGCAACTTAACGGCATTCAAAGTATTTGCAGATCGTGATAAATGCTACGCCCACAAGTTGAATAAATATGGTAATAATAATACTACACAATGAGCTGTATATTTGAAATTGTTACAGTTTTCGAAGTGCTCGTTATGTTTTACGCATTTGCCTTTTGTTTTATGCAACGCCAATTTGAAATTGGCTATTGAAACATTTTACGACCTTCAAACGATGGCAATTGACTTTATCCAAATTACATCACACCTAGCGCCTATCAGATCTTTAGAATCAATGTAGAGCCAATTTGGGCATGCTTGCTTAGTAATGCTTGCTATTTCCAAACAATTCCTTCCCATCACTTAAGATTAGGGTTGCACCCAATCCATGTCAGCATCTGATCGTATCTCTCTCAGCCACCCATTGGGCGCAGCAGGGATGCAGACTCCCATTCCCACACACAGCCACAAAGCTGTAATAAAATGAACTAATTTGTCGTCGATTTGCAAACAAAACATAATAACAAAATCTCTTTATGTCTTTGGCAGTGTGCAGACATCACAGGCGCAAGTTCGTGTCCTAAGTCTTTCGTTTAGAGCTGTGTATGCATTGCTAATTTGGCATGTTTCAGAATTTAGTATATGCTTATCATAAATCTTTTCAAAATTAAAATTGTTTTTAATATTCTTTACTTATTTATTTATTTATTTTCATATTGACTTTATTATACACATATATTTACTTTATGGTATTTTTTCGATATTGTATAATTTAAATCTGTCTGTTTCTGGCAACACTGATGTGAATTGGTGCCGAGCTGCTGCTGGTATGGCGACTGCCACACGACTGCTGAAGCCAAAGAAGATGCGTGGAGCTGGCAACCAGTGGCAGCCTCAGTTCCGCTCACTTGCCACACACCTCGCGCCTCGCTTCGCGTTCGCCAACTGCTGCCTCTGCCTCTGCCTTTGCCTCTAGCTCTAGCTTTGGCTCTGCTCACTGCATGACTAATCCCATTACAAGTAAGTGTTTTTGCCATTACATGACAACAACAATACCCGTGTTTATGGCATAGGGGTCTGTGTGTGGTTATGGCAAATGCATCTCGGGAGCCGTATTACTCCCGCGCTGCTCGTTATTTGAATGCTGGCAGCGCTCATCTTCGCTCTGATGCCAAAAGCCAACAGCCAACAGCTCACAGCCAAGAGTCGTCAAATGTTTGGCGCTTCAGTTTAAAAGTAACTAGTTTACTATAACACTGAAGCCTCTGCCTCTGCCTCTGCCATGGTTCGGTTTTTCGAATTTCGTATCTGCTCACGAGCTCAGCTGAGAGCACTTCATGCTGCTCTTCTTGTTGTTGTTTGCTGTCTTGTTGTTGCTTTTGCATTATTTTGTAATGTTTTTTTATGTGTTGCTTCGCATTTGCTACTTTACTTGATGCTCGCGCTCGCTCTTGCAGACTTCCAAAATTTTCAAATTAAACCAAAATTTGGCGCGTTTTTTTGTTGCCTCTGATGCCGACGCTGGCTCCGACGCTGACGGCGACTGAGACGGCGACTGCGAGCACGTAAGACAAAATGCAGCACATTTCAAATATAAATACTGGCCTACGAAATTGTTTCAGTATCACAATCCAGTCAACCATCTTCGCAAGAAGAACACTTTAACTACAATCCCAGCAAAACCTTTGCACCTGCTGCCGAGCTTCCAGTAAAAAGTTTCGTGTGTGTTTTGTCTAAGCCCCAAGCAAGTGTCTACTCAAAATGAAGGTATACAGAACGCCACCTATTCAACCAACAACCAAAAAACAATATCCTGTATGCTCCAGCATATGGACTATCAATACCAAGTGTTGCAATGTGCTGTGTTGTGTCCTGTGAAAAGGATGTGCTTAACTTAAAAGTGGAAACTATAGAAACTGCCGCAATACGAGTTGAACCTTTCGGATTCCATACATAGAACTTTAGAACTAAACTTTAATTTTCGAAGAGAACGTTTAAGCCTTTTCGTAACTAGATTTCGAACATAAGTTTAATATTTGAATTTGATGAGTATTTCTATAATTTATGTTATTTATTTATATATCTTTGAGTTTACAAAATTAAAAAAAAAATAATACTTCTTGTGACTTAAAACATTGTCCTAGTACAAGTTTTACAGATTCCATCACATTTTATTGTTTTCAAAAAGGATTATTTACCTCTAGCTATTCGTAATCCGAAATTTAGGTTCGAACCCCCTTTGGTAAATTAATTGTTTTCGGAAATATATGCTTTAGCATCTCTAAGGTTTTTTTATTTATTTATTTAATTGAAATTAATTTATTGTTGCAAAGTAGGCAGAAAATGTTTTAATTTAAAAATTTAAAACTACCAAAGACGTTTTAAAGTTCTTCTGTTTTTTCTAACCCAACATGTAACTATCATACTATAATAAAAAGTGTCGTGTGATGGCCAATTCTATCAAATCTAAAACTTACACTTAGTTAAATTAAAGAGTTAAATTAAAAGTTGGGTTTAGTAAATTTGTTGATCTTGTTCAAGGGTGGGTCAAAGTAGAATAAATTTTGGAAACCAGATTCGAATTGGAGTTAAAACATATGCTATATTTTTAATATTGCTAAAAAATTAGAATTATTGATTCGTTTGTAAAATCTACAGCTGATATTGGCATAACTGGGCTTGAATATTCATAGTTTATTTTCGATTTCATATTTCTCAAACGCCAATTAATCAATTCAAACACAATTGTATGGCATGCCAGCAAAAATTTTGCCATAACGAAAGTCAAGTTCAAAAGCGCAATTAATCAACACGTAAAATTCACAGTAAATCTCGCATAAGATTCGCCCAATTTCCATAAAGCTTATACATTTTTAACCACAATGAATGTGAGTAGCAAAGTGTCAGCAAATTGTCAGAAATTGTTGGTGTCGGCTGCTGTTTGAATTCCATTTTGGAGTAGTGAATGGAACTGCTATTTTGGGCAGCATATAGAATAGCATCTAAGATATAGTTGCGTCTCTCTGCATAAATTAAAAGTGCGCGACTTTCCAAGCCCAAATACGGCTGGCAGGGGAGATTAACAAGGGAGGATAAACGCAGCAACACAACAAAGTAGCACGAGTGTTTTTCTAGCAGCATTCAAAAGCCAATGAAGCATGAAAGTTGTGTCGCTGAAGGTCTTGCACTCGCAATAATGCAACAAAAAGCCAATTACGCAATTCATGAGCAGAAACACTTCACTTAGAAGCACTTTGCGAACGGAAACAGCCGGGAAGACATCACAGCCCATAGATTCCCACGGAAGTTTGTTGCCCAAGTCATTCGTTTATGTGTCGCAGTCACAAGCTGGCTGCTACGGCACGAGTGTTAGCCAAATTAGCCGTTTGGCTGACATAAAGAATGCCGCATCAAATTCCGATTCAGATTAAGCAAGTCACCTGGGAGACCCTTCACTTTACACCGCCACATCACATGCATTTATCTGAGCTGGGCGACCTAATTTCCACAGATTTGCATATTAAATGCTAAAACAAAGCGTAATTATTATTTATAATACAATGTGCATTAAGAGCATTGCACAAGAGTGCAGCGTGGCACTTGCTCAGGCTAATTACGATTTTGATTGGGTTTATGATTGCAATTTTGTCTGCGATTTTATTAAGATTCTTTAGAGACAATAGAGCCCCTTAACATATAATTTCGATATCGGATCCACAACTAATTTGCCATACTAAACTGGACTCTCGTTATCTCCTGGCTGCTGCTCCTTGAATATTAGATTGTTAAGCTCGTTGGGCGGACGATTCGACAGCTGATGGATCTTGAAGCCATACAATCTGCAGAGAATAGATATCATTTTAGAGCAATCAATAAGAATTACATAGTTCCCAAACTACACACACCTGGGCACAAACTTCTGCTTGGTGCGCTTGGGTTTCATTTCGGGCCTAACCATGAAGAGCATTTGCGGAAATCCGGTGCCAAAGAAGGCGCCATCTATCGCCGAGTGGAGCAGGGACTTGGGCAGGTAGACATCGTTGCACTTGGGGCAATAGATGCGCACCATATCCTCGCCAGGAATATCACTCAAACCTATGGGCAGCACTGGCTGGCGCTGGCAAAAGACGCGTGGGCAGCAGCCAAAGATGCCACGCTGGTATTTTTCCAGCATGAGATCTATGCCGCGATTGGTCAATATGAAGCGTGCGTGTATCAGACCGTATAGCTTCTCGGCACACTGCTCCACTTCCGTTTCGGTGGGCGCATCCGAGCCGGAACCACTGTCCAGATCCAAAATGACCTCCAACGCTCGCCGATAGTTATCGACATTGGTGTCTAGAAAGTTTAGATTGAACTTATCGTGAATATAGTCCTCGTCCACCTGGCAGAAGAACTCGTGACCGCGCTGGCTGCAGAACCAGGGTATCCAGGCCGATTCCGCGTCGGACATGGTTGAGAATTTGTTCAAAAGTTTAGCAAAATTAATTATATTTTTCAAAAACGCCTGCCTGCTGTGTACTGTTGAAAACTTGAATTACAACATGATTACACTTCAAAGCTTTTCAAATCCTGCTAATATTTGAATTCTGTCATTTTGCTCTTGCAGTGCTTCACAACAATTGCGCTGCTCGTCTGCCTGGCCGCCTGGACGCATGCGGAGCCACCTGTGCCCCAGAACCAGTATCTGCCGCCCAATCAGTCGCCCCAGGCTCCGTCCAACAACTATCTGCCCCCCACGCAAAGCTACCAGTCGCCCTCCAGCAACTACTTGCCCCCGCAACGCAACGGCAATGGCGGAGGAGCTGCACCCAGCAACAGCTACGGCGCACCCTTGCCCCAGAGCCAGTATGGAGCCCCGGCGCTGACTGGAGCGATCTTCAAGGGCCAGAACGGCGGTGGTGCGGGCGGCTACGGCGGCGGCAATGGCAATGGCAACGGCTACGGGCAGCGCGATGAGGAGCAGTACGGTCCGGCCAAATACGAGTTCAAGTACGACGTGCAGGATTACGAGTCGGGCAACGACTTCGGCCACATGGAGTCCCGGGATGGCGATCTGGCCGTTGGCCGCTACTACGTGCTGCTGCCCGACGGACGCAAGCAGATCGTGGAGTACGAGGCTGACCAGAATGGCTATCGTCCGACCATCCGCTATGAGCAGGTCGGCAACGGCAACGGCAATGGCAACGGACGCAACGGCGGGGGCTACGACAGCAATGCGCAGCAGGGCAAGTTCAACGGCTACCAGTAGGGCGGGGAGGGAGCGCATTACCTTCTAGTGTTTCCAGTTTAAGTCGACCCAGTAACTATACTTGTCTACATCGTTGTATTATCGTCTAGCCCTAGCCTAGCTAAGTATTAAAGTCTGCTGCTGGTGCTGGTGCGGCGATAACGGTTTGGGAGCCACTACACTCCCAAGCCGCCCCCCTCTTCTTCACCCCGCTGTCGTGAGAAGTGGAACGTCGCCATTTTGCCATAACGAGGCGCGTTCCAACGTTCACTGCTCCAGTTCCAGTTCCAGTTCCAGCTCTAGTTCCATTTCCGTGTTCTCACCTATCTTACGCCTACGACCACGCCTCATGTTCAACGACTCAGTTTGTATTTTGCCGTTTGTCTTGTTAAGCGCCTTCATTTTGCGTCAGTTCGCACAACAAACACACAGCAAACACACACACCCACACACACACACTTGTGACCATCACACGCATTCATACATACATACATAAGCATAAGCATTATATTTAATTTTAATGAATTCGAATGAAAAATGCATTGCAGCACTTGTGCTCGCAGACGAATGAGATTTTTTGTGTATAAATAATGATAACGAATAAAGAAGCATTTTTGTATAAAACAAAGTTAAAAAAAATACAACTGGCTTTTCATTTTATTCACCTCCAAAGGTGTGGTTAATTTAGAAAAACAATTATGATTTTAAAATTGCAAGAATCTGGCAACGCTTTTGATGGGGGTGGTATTCCATTCAATAAATCGGGATTGGTTCTTTAGACATCAAGCCAAATTTAAATTTAACAACTTTTTAACTTATTAATAATTTGTTAACCCACCAACAAACATCAGAAAGCAACCAGAGTTCCGAAAATTATTTTTCGTAAGTCAAGCCTTTAGCCAAACCAAGCCTAAACAAAACTTTTCGGTTCAATTTAACTTATTCTAATTTTGTTTTTAGTTCATTGAAAATTGTCATCACTAAATTTATTAATTGTACCAACAATTTCTCAAACGAGGCCCAAATTTGTTTTTGTAACTCTGGTAAAAATTGTTGTTGGTATTTGCATTCAATAAAGTTGATGATTGAAAATTCAAATTGTGCAAGTTATATGTAGGTATCACTTGAGTACGCGTGTCCACTGTCCCTGTTCGTTGAACTTGTACACCGGATCGTGCAATTCTTTTACCGAGGAGTATTTCAGCTGTGTGGTAAACTCATCCCCATCGTTTTGCGTGGTGCTGTAAACAACTCGTTGTAGCTTGTAATCGGGAGAAATAATGTAGTAACGACCCTCCCTGATATTGGACGGCGTTTCAGTTGAAGCTGGGGAATCTGCTTCCTCGGGGTAGTTGATTCTAAAGTCGCCTACATCAGGAGTTCCGTATTGAGAGGCAGGATTCAATTGACTTGTCTGAGTCTTCGGTTCATTCTGCTGAGGTAGCTTATTGAGGTCCAGCTGAGGAGCATTGAACGTGCCAGCATGCTCAACACGCGCCTTGCTGATCTCCAGGATAGGCCCGAGTGTGGGCAAGAATTCGCTCGGGAGATTGAAGGGAACTTGAGGGCGCCAGCCGGATGGAGCATATGGAGCTCTGCCTGGTGGTTCAGCGAAGCTGGTTGCAAACGTCCAGAGCAATAGCAATACCTATGGATAGGAACTATTAGTGATATTGAGTCTAGTGATATTTTCGTCTATGTCTCCAACACACCTTTAGTAACATGTTGATAAAAGTTGCATTCGAAACTGCAATGCAGCATTTAAGACTTATGCATTTTATATCAAATTTTTGTGGATACCCAATATGCAGGGCACGTAACCGCCTTCTGCGTCTGACCCACTTATGCCTCATCTGTTACATCTCGAAGCTAATAGTCACGTAACCCATCAAAATTGGAATATGCGCCTATTCGGTTGACCTTGGCAACGGATGAGCACATAATTGGCAAGGGTTCAACTTTGAGTTTTTCAATCATATACTCGTACAGTTGATGATTTGATATGGCTAAGTGTAAATATTGAAGTCTTCGATATTATCAAGGGTCCGTTATTCAAGTTCAAAGGCAAGAAACCTAATTAATAATGATGTGTGGTAAGCATGATAATAAATTAGCGAATTTAAATTAACTAAAGAATTCATAGCTTAGAACCTTGACAGCTCGCAAATTCTTCAAGCAAGTACTCCACGTGTCCGATCAGGGTCTTTAAATATAACTCAAACAGCAGGTGGCGACGTAAGAATTGTTATGCTACGCTGCGTTCCAGCTAATGAGAACATAAATTAATTATGGCCAAGAGTTTTGACTAATCGCTGCTCAAATATGATTAATATCAGCTGTGATGCCTGCTTAAACTGCAAATATAAATTAAATCTACAGCATAATTTATAATGTTTATTCGGACTTTTCAATCTCAATAAGCTGCTTTAAGTTTGGCAGTTTTGAATTGCCCGCCAGCTGGAGCTTTTTCCTAGTGTGACCAGGTCAAATGTATCTGACAACCCTGTGCGAAAATACAACGTCTGAAACGCACGGTCTGTACAGTGGGCACAATTGAGCTAAAAGTGGTGTTTTATAGGCAACAGCGCAACGGAGAGATGCATACTATGGTTGCTGAAATTCATCTGAGACTAGAATTCATATAACACATTTTATGTTACTTAAATTTTAATAGTTTCTTTTAATTATCATGTTTTTATTCACGTGGCGTTAAGTCAATATTCTGTTTACACTAAATTTAAACCAGTTAACCTCTACAGCTCTACGTCCTTACTGGGCACCAGTGACACCCAACTTCTTCTTCAGGGACTCGGGCATCTCTGGTGGTGGTGGGCGTGGCATGCGCAGGAAGACCTTCACGGCATCGTAGATGAACCACTGCGCGGCAGTGAGGGTGCCGATCATGACAATCCTAGGCATCAGACCACCCCAAAGGCCTGCATATAGACAAGAGATAAGATTCCGCAAGGTAAACCAGATTGATAGGAGTACTCACCAGCCCAGCCCAGTTGTTTGGCAACGTCCATGGCGCTAGCGCCCTTGGCCTGGTTCAGCTTGGACACCACTGTATCAGCGGGATGCGAGACGATGGCACAGAACACGCCGGCAATGTAGCCAGCGGCAAAGGTGACCACGAGCTGTTCGCCCTTGGTGCAGTCGGCACGTGGCTTGGGCACCACGTACTTGTAAAGCAGCTCCAGGGTGCGCTCGAAGCAGGCGAACTTCATCATGGTGTAGGGAATCTGTCGCATCCAGAGCGGCACCAGGCCCTTGTAGAAGGCCGAGATGCCCTCCTGCGCGGTCATCTTGGGCAGCGCTTCGCGCAGCGTGTTGGCAAATCCGGGAGTGGTCTGAATCTTGACCTTGGCCGCCTCCATGGGGGCCAGGGCAATGTCGGCGAAGAACTCGGCCGATGCCGAGGCAGCCAGATACAAGCCGGTTCTGTAGAGGAAGGCATTCTCCTCACCAATCAGATTGGTGTACTGCACCTTGAACACCTCGTAGAGACCGAACTTGCAGAGACCCTGCATGGAGTAGCCAATGAATGTGGGTGCCCAGCCCTTGGCCAATCCCCTGACGCCCTCCTCAGCCAAGCTGATGCGGAAGCCGTTCACAACACTCTTGTACTTGGCCGGATCCACCTGCAGACGGCACTTGACCAAATCCAGGGGCACCACCATCGTGTGGGTGGTACCGCAAGAAATAATACCTCCCAGACCGCACAGCACGAAGTAGTGATTGGAGCCGAACTCGCAAGAATCTGAAAAGAAATTCGGTTAACCCAATCCTTCCTGATCCTGCTGCTGTTTTTTTGGATGCTTACCACCCTGTGCCGCCGCAGCAGCTGCGAAGTTGTGGTTGGGGCTCAGCTGACGGGGCGCCACATCGCTCACGGAGGGGGCGGCTGTGGGTGCGGGTGTGGGCGTGGCAGCCTGGCAGTTAGCACTGGTGAATGGCGACTTGAACGTTGAGTTCTGCGCGGCGTCGATCAGAGATTTGAACATGGTGCCTATAGAGGATGCTGTGGAGTAGAGGATGCCAGGCAGCAAGGTTGAGGTTAGTGGGTCATGATGTAATCGCAGTTATGTTTGAGAAAAATCAATATAACTTCTATTCAACAGGATGCGCGCTTTATTTTCCACTCCGATGTGGCATTTACAATTTACACTTTCCAGTTAACAAATTAATTATCTTCGCAAAATTGTTTAGTTAAACCGTTCACAGGTCCAATTGGCATTGATCTTGCCACATGCCACGAATTTTTTACATAACTTATTGTATGCTCGTGTATAATACACTTTTGATGCCATTACGTAACAGCACTGCTTACGGCACGGTTGGAAAAATATTCGAATATTTTCGAAAGTGCAAAACTTTCTTGGCGGTTTTCAACTCACTTGAAAGTGCGAAAAGAAGGTGCTGGGTCACGTATGGAGAGCAGAATGGTAGCTGAAGTAGAAAGTTGTCTTTGCCTTGGGTGGATACTTTAAAGTAGAACCCAACAAAAAACAACGTGCGTCGTGCGCCAAACCAGAAAGCCAAATGCAACCGTAGCAGCCGAGGATAGGATGGATAGAGCACAAAGTTGCTGTCAGGGTTGTCGAGTGCCTGCAACTCTTAACGGTCCCAAACGGTTATGAATTACCGTTGTTTACGTTGCGTTGGAAATTTATGCAATTCAAAGTTTTGATTTAATAAAAACGCAATATGAATGTTTATTTATTTATATTTATATTTTACTTATTTATTTGATTCAAAACTAAAATGTACATAAGTTTGAAACTGATATTAAAATATTTGGGGATGAAAAAAAAAGCAAAAGAAATGAATTTGCTGGTAGATTCTTCAATAGATATAAATTCATAATTTATTTTAAATTTCTTTTTCAATTCGAATACGCTGGCAACCCCAGCATGCGTATTTTTTTAGAATATCTCAACTTTTTCCACTCTGTACTTTTATCTTGGATAAAAATAAATTCATTAACGCGCCGACAGCTGACAGAAGGCGAAACATTTCTCTCTCTCTCTCTCGTTCTGGATCAAGGTTGGGGATGCGTCTTCGATAGAACTCAATGTAAACAGATTGGTTGGAAAGATACATGTTATGCTTTTGCTTTATTTAAGTACTAAAATCGAAAGTTAGTAACTTGATGCACTTACGACTAATACAAAATGGGTATACTCTGTCAGTTGGTAGTACAATATAATAAGTACAATAAGTTGGCTTGGTGCTTAACGAATAAATGCTAAAAATATTGGAAGTAGCTGCATAATAATACTTTTTTCCGTTTTTCAATAAATTACAGTACACAGTAAAACACGTGTAGCTGGACAATAAATGGCAGAGTTAATAACGATACAAGTAACGATACGACTTAAGTTTAAACATTAAACATTATACCTAAAACATTGGCTGGCATTTTGCTCAAAGGTTGCAGTACTGCTCTAACTGTAGAGGCAGTTGATAAGCGAGAGCAATCAAACTTCCTTATCAATTTCGACAAAATACACAGGTTGGCAAACAAGCGGACTTCCCCTGGCTGGCGCTAACTTTTAAACTTATGTGCTAACTGGGACTACGGGATGCGGCGTCTACTAGGACTCGGCGGTTTCCATGTGCCGATGCACCGTCACCGGCGCCAATATGTAGTGGGAGCGCGTCTCATCCGCGTCCAGGGGCAGCGTGGTCTGGCCGTAGACGGCTCCTCGACATGGCGAGGGCGTCGCTTGCTGCAGCTGCTGCTGCTGCCTGTACCGCTCCGACTTGGAGGCGGGTTGATTGCTTAGATACGGGTGCACTCCGGATTGCTGGCGATTCGTGGGGCTCGATATGGATGTGGATATGGACATGGTGTCCGACTTGCTGTGCCGCTTGTCGTGCAGCAGCAGCGGCTCCGCCAGCGTGAAGCACTGCTGATCTGAGCTGTCCTCGTGCGGCGTCATTGTGCTGTAGCCGTGATCCGACTCCCCATTCGGGGGTCGGCGGTAGTAGCTGCTGCCGCTGGACATGTGGTACGGCGATATGTCGGCCGCATGCATCAGCTGCCGCTGGGCGGCCGTGTGGTCGTAGCCGCCCATTGGTGGCTCGTCGTGCGCCTGGCAATCGTCGAAGTTGAAGCGGGAGAGGGGCAGGCCGTAGTTCTCCTCTTGCACCGAGTCCACGTAGAACTGCTCCTGCTCCTGATTGTCCAGATTGTGGCGGTAGCAGTAAATGGCAAAGCCAATGACTATGGACAGCACCACAATGGCACCGCCAAGTGGGCCAAAGGCGGAGTACGCGTGCTGCTCCCGCTGTGGATTGTGCGCCACCAGCATTTCCAGTTCGTCCACTTCGCCGTACGGCGTCAAGGAACCCAGCACACCATTGAAGCATCCCGCCTGCGTTGAGCAGAAGGCAGCGCCAAAGCTATTGCCCTCCACATCCTGTTGACACCATTCGCAGCCCATCATGCCCAGACATTCCCGCTGCGTGGCGTGCACCTCACAGCTGCCCGCTCCGCTGGCAGCGCCGCAGCTCGGCAGCATGCCCAGCAGTTGAGTAATCGGCGGCAGAGCCAGGAAGTGCTCGCTCGGAGGCGCACAGTAGGGAAACTGCTGCGTGTAGTTGGCATAGCTTTGCGTGTCGTCCGTGCCAGAGCTGGACAGCATGGGGCACTCGCAGGGGCACTCGCAATCCGTCTGATCCATGCGCTTGCAGTTGAGGCAGACGCGATCGATGGTGCTGCAGGGGCAGAAGGCGCCGCCGTCACAGCTGGAGTTGAGCACCGCCGCAAACAGATTGCTGCCACGGATCAGGGCAATCGCGTACTTGGTGCGCTCGCCATGCACCACGTTGCTCAGTATGCTGGCCAGGGACGTGTTGAAGGCGTAGTACCGCTGCAGCGTGCGGTTCTGGTAGCTGGCGCAGCCCAGTTTGCGCACCAGCTGCGCGTGGTTCAGCATATCGTTGGCCAGATACGATTCCTTGTGCGTCAGATGCTCGTGAGGGCGACGTTGATTCCGCGCGGCTGTCGACGCCTGCATCATGGTGGGATGGGCCAGCAGGTAGCCTTCGTGCTCGAACAACAGGCACTTCATGTGCGGCAGCTGGCACAGTGGCGTGCTGTCCAGGATGAGACGGTAGTAGAAGGCATAAGGCACGTCCAGCGCCACCACGCCCACGGGTCGGTCCTGCTGCGCAGAGTGCAGGGCGTGCGCCTTGCCCTCGAAGATGGTGTGCGCTATGGTCACTATGTAGCCTGCTCCACCGGCATCCAGATACGGAGCCGTGCTCACAATGCGTCCGGGCTGCGCCATCGCTTGCCGGAACCAAGGACGGCGTGTGGCATCGTAGCTGTTGCTCAGCAGACAGCCCGGATACAGTTGCAGCACTCCACCCACACTGGCTATGTACCGTCTAATGATGTGTCCACTGAAGGTGCCACTCGTGTCCTGATGACGGCGGCGCAGCTGCTGCATGGCTTGGTACAGCACGCCCACCTCTTGACGTATGCGTGGACGCAAGCCCGGATTGGCAAACAGGCCGCTCGTGTCCCGCAGATAGGCCATAATGGACTCCACATGTCGCAGCTGCGTGCGCGGCGGATTGTTGTGCAGGAAGGCAAAGGGCGACTCAAAGGCGGCGGCGCTCAGGAACAATGTAGGGGCATCTGCAAGAGAGCACATTAAAGCACCTCACTCCATCCGTCATCATCACCCCCAACTCACCCATTGTGGCCAGCTGTCTAAAGTATCTGCAGGTCTTGGGCGCACCAGCGGCACCGCCCTGCATCAGATCCAGCCGATGGTAGAGCAAATCGATGCTGTCGCCGCTGTAGCCGGGATTGTAGAGCGCGGCGCTGTCCTTCAGATTATAACGCTGCATCTGAGCCGACGCATTGTACGCGGATGCAGTGCCGCTGATGCTGGCGGTGCTCACCAGGCAGAGCACGTAAATGCCCAGCACCGACTGCCAGTAATAGGTGCGCTGCAGCTGCTGTCGGCCCAGGTAGGTGACGGTGCTGGCATTGCCCTGCTCCTCATGCAGCAAACGCTGTCGAATGCTCAGAAAGTCTGTGGCGTTCTCCAGGTAGGCAATATTCACAGGGTACGCCGTCTCACGCTGTATAATCGGACGTGGAAACGCCGGATGGGCCAAGGTGTTGCCGCTAATGCGATCTAGGAGAAACGCATAGCTGTAGCCCTGCTTTGTGGCCGGCGAGGCATTCGGATAGTTCAATAGATCCTCCAGCAGATCCGCCAAATACAAGTTGACGCCCACCACGCCGTAGGCGGGCACAGCGTGCGTAATCGAAACCAGCACATCTGTTGAAAAAGACGTTTAAAATATGACATTGACTGAACTCTTTGCAGACTCACCTCCGCTCTCTGCATCCACAACTGGGTGGTGCACCTCCAGCGTGTCCGTCAAGTAGCGCTCCGTGAAGAGCGCACTGAAGACACGGCTGCTGGCTCGCGGAATCGTCTCCGGCAGCATTTTGTTGAGCACAAAGAAGCGGCCCGCCAGCTGCTGCTGCTGCCCGTCGCGCAGCCAGGAACTGACATCGATGTCGAACTTGGTGTAGTTCTGGCTGGCTATGTCGCTCAGAAACTGCTTTTCATACATGATTCGCTTCTCATCCAGCACAACGGCACAGGTGTTGATCACCACCGGCGTCAACAGACGACTCTGACCCTGGGCCAGCACGCGTAGCACGTACATGGCGTCCGACAAGTTTGTGAGCAGCCCTCGGGTCACGTAAACAAACTCAATGGGCTGCTCGAATATGTTAATCAACATTGACTTTTCCAGGCGATGCAGCATCTCAAAGGCGTATTCAAAGCCCAGTGAATGGTTGGTTAAGGATCGAGCTAGGCTCAGACTGTTCACATAGTTCAATATCTCATCTTTATGCGCTCGTGTTGCGCTATAAATGCCGTGGGCAGCGTCTGCGGGAAACGCGTCCAAGGACATAAAGTCCGCTTCGCTAGATACTGTCACCAGCGATATGGAATCAGTGTCCTCCAGTAGCAAAAGCAACTCCTGAACTGCAATTAAAGAGGTGAGAGGAGAGATCAAAATACCATCACATGTCGGAAGCTGGGCTGCAGTCGGAAGTAACCGACAGTAGAAGACAATGTCTTCACAATAAACACACGGTCGAGCAAATTGTGTGTAGCACAATGTTTAGTATCCTTATACAAAACATCGCTTCTAGTTTTCGAGATCTATAAGGCAGCTGGGGTTTTGTGATTTACGGATTATGGGACAGATAAATAATAAATGTAAAACAAACTTGATCTGCTGACGATATTGGAGAGCCCACATACCAAACTGGTGTCTCTAGCCCTTCTAGTTCCTGAAATCTAGGTGTTCATACAGACAGTCAGAATATATGTACTTTGTAGGGTCTACCACCCCTCTTTCTGGGTGTTACACACCCTTTTGTACAGAATCTAAAAACATTTTTAGTAATTTGAAAGACCCAAGCTAACGTATCGCTTCTACGACAGGCATAGAGTCACCTTTTCTTTGACAAATCAGTTATTCGTATCCGCTGTAGGCAATACGTACCAAAGCTTTTGGTTAGCTCAAAGAGCTCTGCATTCATCGCCGAGCCCACGTCGATGAGTAGCATGACAAACTTGCGTTTAATGGCCGATACGTAGAGCTTCCGGAAGAGCGCATTGGCAGACGCTCCATCGCTGTTGGACAGAAAGAAGATGTGCTTAAAGTAGCCAACGCTGTTGCTAGCCTTGTTGTTGCTGTTGGAATCGGTGTCTCCTTGACTTTTACTGATATGCTGCCTCAGGGTGGAGAGCTGCTCCGCTATGTAGGCATTGGCGTCACGTGAACGCCCGTTGTTCTCATTCAGGAACGTCACCTGGGATGTGGAGTCCGTCTTCAGATAGTTTAGAATTTGTATCTGCTGTTTGTTGTAGTGAGCAGAGGCAGAGGCAGCGGCAGAGGCCGAGGAACTTGCAGCGGGCGTGTCGTAGGCTGTGGACTGGCAGCTCTCGATTTGTGTGTTCAAATAGAGATGCAGGTGCTCCCTACTGGCAGGGGCGCTGCTGCTGCTGCTGTCCACATCGTCCAGCTCAAAGTCCGACTCGCTCTCCAGCTCATCGTCCATGTCCTCGTCGTAGCTGTGATGCTGTTTTAGCACCTTGCTGAGATTAAAACGCAACAGATCTCGCAGCTCCAGCACAACATGCGTGGCTCTTTGCAGCTTGCGCCCCAAGCGGTGGCTGAACGCCTGCAGATCCTGCTGCACGCTTTCATTGCCACTGGCAGACGACGAGCGTGAATTCATGGAGCTGGCGAAGTGTATGGAGTCGAAGATTTCCTGAAGGCATACGAAGCGTTTGTTATTTACCCAGCATGCGTCTCTTGTCGCACACAACTCACCTGTATCCTTGCCACAAGCATCTCGTACTTGCGAATGCTGTGCAGATTGCTCTCGATGCTGCCCCTCAGCTGCACCACATTCTGCTGATTGTAGTTGATAAAAAAGATACTGGATGCTGTATGCTGTAGCGGCATGTAGCCCGAGGCAGAGGCGGAGGCGGAGGCGACTCCGATGGACGTAGGCACTTTGTTGATGTTGCTAGTTGTGGTTTCATCATTTGTTGTGGTTGTGTGTTTGCTTATGTTTAGAGGTAGAGGAGGAACATGTTCGCCATCGCCTCTGCTGGGCAAGAGCTGTGCAGCCCCCACCAGCAGCAGGAACACCGTGTTAGCATGCCACATTTTGCTGCTTCCCCGGCAGGCTGGTTGGCAACAATTACCGCGGCATCTAATAAACAAATTTATTGTTTTACTTCGTTTAATGATACTTGTGGTGGCCGATGTGTTGGTAACATCCCCGATAGGCTGCGATTACAAGCAAGGCACCGAACCTATCGATAAATTCGACATACCATTGCGTGACAAGTAACTGTGATTTATAAAAATAACATTGCTACAATACTGTAATAATATTACTAATAATTATTATGCAATCAAATTAAATATATCAAATGTGAATCGTATTAAAAATATGTAGATTTTATTTATAGAAATATCATATTGATATCAAATATGAATTGAATGAAAAATACGTAGATAACCTGTAATATGACTTATAAAAAAGCATTATATTGCATTCACAGTCTATTACTAACAACAATAACCTAATTAATTAAATCAAATGTGAATAGCATTCAAAATATACAGAATATTTTAATACCAAATGACAAAACACCTTTCTGGTATATTCTACTTGCAGTATTTTGCGCATGCGATACCCAGTATTTTGTAATCGCCCACACATTATCGATTGGTGGCCAGATGAGTACTGAAGATATCGCTGTGTGATTCATAACAAACGAGAAAAGCGTAAAAATCGCCCGAAAACGCCGAACATCTGAGGATTAGACTGCCCACAAGCGATGGCCGCCACGTTGAAGCCATACCTGACCGCAGTGCGGCACTCGCTGACCGCTGCCATGTGCCTGCAGGACTTTCCCTCGCAGGTAGTCGAGCGGCACAACAAGCCCGAGGTGGAGATCTGCTCCAGCAAGGAGCTGGTGCTGACGCCCATCGTCGTCTCCCGGAACGAGCGGGAGAAGGTGCTCATTGAGCCCTCCATCAACTCGGTGCGGGTGAGCATCGCCGTCAAGCAGGCGGACGAGATCGAGCGCATCCTGTGTCACAAGTTCACGCGGTTCATGATGCGCCGTGCCGAGTCCTTCATCATCCTGCGGCGCAAGCCCATCGAGGGCTACGACATCAGCTTCCTCATCACCAACTTCCACACGGAGCAGATGTACAAGCACAAGCTGGTTGACTTCGTCATCAGCTTCATGGAGGAGATCGACAAGGAGATCAGTGAAATGAAGCTGGCGGTCAACGCCCGCGCCCGCACCTGCGCCGAGGAGTTCCTCAAGCGCTTTTAGTTAGCTCTAAGCCCTGCAATGTGTCCCATAAGTATTCCATAAAGGCTTCAATAAACAAATGCATTTTTCTAACACCTGCGCATCTTGCTTTCCAAATCCACTTCGTCAGTCAGAAGTGCATTTTTCCCATAGCCATACAATATATATCAGTTTTTGTAAAAGAAAAGCCTAGTGAAAACAGCTTCATAGACGTAATATAGATAACAATTGGGGTTCAAGTTATTCAATTTATTTCAGTTCCAGTATTTGAGACAAGTGACAATTTGTTTGTGTTCAAAATAGCTTTATATCTTTAGATCGATGTTGGAGCTCCACTTCATATCGAAGGACACAGTCGGCTGAAGTCTCTGGAGGAGCCTGAACGCGCATCAGACATAATCGGCGCTCCCACATCGACTCGAAGAACTCCACGCTCAACGCGTTTAAAAGCCCGAAAAGCTGCGAAGCTGCTCGGAAAGCGGCTTACGCTTGGCTTTGACCTTCTTTTTAGCCTGTGCTTCCTTGGTTTTGGCTTTGGGCGGCGTCTTCAACTCTTGCAACATGCTGCTCAGCTTGATTTCGGACCAATTCTTATATTGGAGTATATATGCGGCGATCAATTATAGAATTGGAAGATATCGATTTCTTAGGCTGCTTGGCTTTTAGTAGACACCACTCAAGGAATTGATGGCTGGCATTTCAAGCTAGAAGGGCACAAAGCTGACGAAATTTTAGCCTTTAAAGGCCACAAAACGAACCAGACCAATAATCCTGAGCCCCAGGACGATCTGGTCGATTACCAAGCTAAGGAAGGTAAAAAGAACGAAGAGAGCAAAAAAAGCGAAGACGTCGAGAATGGAGAAACCGACGTGAATGTGTGCGACGACGACAGCGGCGAGAGCGATGAGGATGACAACGACGAGAGTAACAACAATGCTGAGGAAGATGGCGCTGGTAGCGACGAGAACTAGGACGATGCGAAGCAAAATGTCGGAAATGTTGCTCAAAATGGCAAAGCAAACGGCAATGAAGATGCTGTGAAAATGAAGCAATCAAGGATGACATGTCAATCAAGTAGATTGCCACAAAGAGTACGGCCGATAAGTCGAATGACGATGACAATAACGACAACAATAACAGGCTTGTTATCGATAACGATAACTGGGTTGTTATCGTTATCGTTGCTGTCGTCGTCATTCGACTTATCGGCGGTACGCTTTATGAGAATCCACTTGCTTGACATGTCATCCCTGTTTCCTTTATTTTTACAGCGTCTTCATTGCCGTTTGCTTTGCCATTTTGAGCAACATTTCCGTCACATTGCTCTGCATCGTCGTCGCTCTAGTCGCTGCCAGCGCTATTTTTCTCAGCATTCTTGTTGCTCTCGTCGTTGTCATCCTCATCGCTCTCTCGCTGTCGCACACGTTTTCGCCGCTTTCTTCATTCTCGACGTCTTCGCTTTTTTTGCGCTCTTCGCTCTTTTTACCTTCCTTAGCTTGGTAATCGACCAGATCGTCCTGGGGCTCAGGATAATTGGTCTGGTTCGATTTGTGGCGTTTAAAGGCTGAAATTTCGTCAGCTTTGTGCCCTTCTAGCTTGAAATGCCAGCCATCAATTCCTTGAGTGGTGTCTACTAAAAGCCAAGCAGCCTAAGAAATCGATATCTTCCAATTCTATAATTGATCGCCGCATATATACTCCAATATAAGAATTGGTCCGAAATCAAGCTGAGCAGCATGTTGCAAGAGTTGAAGACGCCGCCCATTGTGCCTGATGCGTCGTCCTGGCTCCTCCAGAGACTTCAGCCGTCTGGTGTCCTTCGATATGGAGTGGAGCACCAACATCGATGTGGCCAGCTACGAGAGGGGCGTTCGACCCACCTACAATCTGGAGAGTCGTGTGATGGCGCCAACCGTTTGGGGCTACTATGCAGATGACTGCATTGTGCTCGTTCTGCGGCTATCTCAAACCGCTGCACGAGCTGTGCAGCACGTTGCAGGAGTTCTGCCACTGCCGGGTGGGCGCCGTTTATCTGACGCCATGCAACAGCCAGGGATTTGCACCGCAATACGATGACATCAAAGCCTTGTGCTGCACCAAATCGGATATTCTGGCTCGCCAATCCTCCGCCAACCACACACAGCAGCAGCTGGGCAAGCTCATCTTCCACGAGGTGCTCGAACCAGGCGATCTGCTGTACTTTCCACGTGGCACGATGCATCAGGCGGACACGCAGTCGCGGCATAATTAGCTCAGCGTCTATCAGCAGCAGGGTTATGACAATCTGCTGGAGCAGCTGCTGCCCACCGAACTCCAGCGCAGCATTCCATCGGCGTCGTGGTTGCCCCGTGTGCCGATGGGCCGGGTGCAAGATGAAACCGCACAGCGTTTTCAGTTCATCAGCCGCATCGCCAAAATGGTGAAGACACTGCTGCCCCTGCTGCGGAGATCGACGCCGCTGCCGATCAACTGGCCAAGCGTTTGCAGCACGAGGCTCTGCCTTCTCCTCCCATCCTGAAGCCGGAGGAGACACTGCGCATCGTCCTCGGCGACCGCCACTGCCGCAACACCGAATTCTCGCTGAATGGGGCATCATCTGGTGCGTCTCTATGGTGCGTCAATATGGTGCACATCGTGGAGGAGGGAGGCAGCCTCCGTCTCTACTATTATCTGGACAACACCCTGGGGTACTACGAGCCAACTTCATGGCGATCTCCTTCGAAGATTGCCTCGCCATCAACAAGCTCAGCTACGCCTATCCTAGCTATATCAAAGTAAATAATAAATCCTCAAAATAATAATAATAACAAACAATGACTAGTATTATGTATACTATGAACTGATTTAAATAAATAAATCATACATTGATAAATAAAATATAAATCAGTAAGGACGGAGCTACAGTCGGACGTAACCGACAAAAGTAGACCCTGTACTTTGTGTTTTCTTCGCTGTTTCTTATTCGATCGTAATGTAATTCACAGCATCAATGGAGATTGTAAATATATTGCAATATACTAAATCTTTAGCTTTAAAACTGAAGCTTTAAAACTACAAACTGTTGCTAAATTAATTTTTCGGTTAGCGGGGGAAAGAGAGGAGTTATCAAAAAACCCAAACAAACTAGATCTGATTGCTGCATAGGAGAACCCGAATACCAAAAAATGGTAGTTCTAGCTGTTAAAGTCTGCAAGATCTAGGTGGCTTCTTTGTCTGATCTATCGTAATGTAATTCACAGCATTGATGAATAATGCCATAGGCTGCGTACTTGCCAAATCCCAAATCTATAGGTTTTAAACTGTGGCTGTAGTGGCGCTTACATACATTTATAAAACAATTTACTGCTGCATAACTTTGCTGTTTCTTCTCCACTTGCAATGTAATTTACAGCACCGATAGATAATTTAATAGGCTACGTACATGCCAAATTACAAGTCTGTAGCTTTAATATTGTAACTGCAGGAGCACATAAATACATTTTGAAAAACATTGTCCATTGCATATCTTCGCTATTTCCATTGCCAAATTGCAAGTCTGTAGCGCTATTATTGTGGCTGCTGTGGCGTTTATAGTTTTCGAGTTTTTTGAGGTATTTGTAGATTTTTAATGATTCGCGGATGAAGGAGGCGAGATATCAAAAGTTTGAAACAAACTTGATCTGCTTGCATTAGCTGACAACCTAAATCCGGAAACGTGGTGTCTTTAGTTCTTATAGTTTCTGAGGTCTAGGTGTTCATACGGACAGACGGACATGGCTATATCAACTCAGCTCGTCGTCCTGAGTCTGAATATATAGCTCGTTTACCAGAAGAGTGTCATAACTTAAAAAAGTGCGTTTCGAGATAAACATCATTTTTATCATCATTAACTCATTAACTGGCAATAGAGCGATTTTTAGAATTTTGTTTTAATTATAATTAAGAAACAGCAATAAAACATTCCCATTCAAAAAATTTTAAAATTTTTTGTTTTACCTGCTAAAAACCCCAAGTGGTTCCGTATATACTTTGCACCGAATACTTTTGAGACTCACTGTATATGATACCAAGTAATAAACAAATAGGTACTACTAAATTCATCAAATGATTAATAAACTAAATTTATATAGAATCGATAAAATATAAAGCAAATTAAATAATACATAAATGATTAAACATATAACAATGCAACTGAATAAACTATAAACTCTAATTTGATATTAACTAAATTAATTATTAAAAAATATAATGATAGACAAATAATTACCCACAATCCCCACACACGACTTCCTGATGGATTCTTCCAGAAGTTTCCAGAGTCCGCACAGCTCAGCAAATTCCTGCCTCATTGTGTTGCACTAAAGCCTTATAGCGCCAATCGCATTGGAGACATGAAACATTCAAATTCTGGAACTGAGCTAATTCTTAAGTTATCTATATTGTAAAATAACTAAAACTTTTGTTTGGACATCACAAAAAACACGTAAAACGAAAAAAGAAGAAAAATAACACTGCGTCCTCGACACGAGGACTCCAGAAGGTAATGTGTGATAGCTTTATCCATCATGGCTTTATCCTTAGTAGACGTTGTACAACACTGTGTTTAACAACTCTGTCTTCGACTTGCAACACACGAATCCCGCAACAGTGTTGCTATGTACTGAGCGCTTACATAGGCTAGATTTTGGGTAAAAAAGGCTAAAATAAACTGAACAACAAAAAAATATGCTGAAAAACAAGCTATATATTAAAATGCACGGAAATTTTCCAAATTATAAGAATTTCAATGCCTTTCTTCAATTAAACAGGTTAACAAATTGTCTATTTCATATATTTCTCGTCATGCAAATATTTAAATTTTATAAGCTTCAGGATTTGACCACGATAAAGACAATATTTGAATGCAAGTTGTTTAAATTGATTATTATTATTCGCTGCGTTTTTATAGGCGATCCCTTCTGCCTACAAATTCAATGGGTCATCAATCTGTTCCCATTTTAGAGGTGAATTTTATTCAGCTGTGATTTGATATTTAAAAATATTCAAATATTTCAATAAAAACAAAAAGAGAGTGTTTTCGATACACACACATATTAAATGTTTTCAATATTTCAAAATTATCGGGTTGTCTACTTCTTAAACTTATTGCTTTCTGGCCAAGCATCGCAAAAAAATTGTAGTGAATTACTTTGGCTATTTTGGCATGAACGCTTGGTTTTTCCTTTTAAGATATTTTATATAATAACGCATATGCACCAGTCAAAATATCTATCAATTAGAAAACCAATTTACGATCATATGAATAAAGTTCACGTAATAATCGGAGAAAAAGAATATCCAATATTTTTGGGCCGCAAAATATGTTACACCAATAAAAAATGTAAAAAAATATGCTAGATTTATGGATAGTGGCTATTTACAAATTTTATAGGCTATTTCAATGCAAAAATGCTAGACCTAGCTTGAAACACTTCTCCGCAAAGTATTTTCTTTCAGTTTGAATTTTTGCGCCCAATGTGCTTTATCGTTTCTAGACGTTGTACAGCACTGTGTTA
The DNA here is from genome assembly GCA_035045125.1 of Hypselothyrea guttata. Taxonomy (NCBI): domain Eukaryota; kingdom Metazoa; phylum Arthropoda; class Insecta; order Diptera; family Drosophilidae; genus Hypselothyrea; species Hypselothyrea guttata. The sequence goes on from JAWNNJ010001029.1 coordinate 35,802, forward strand.
AGCAACTCTGTCTTCGACTCAACACGCGGATCACAAAATAATTTGATTCACATAAACATGGTATCCAAGAAGCCGAAGAAGGCACAAACCTTAGATTCAAAAGGGTCCAATGCCAACGTCGAAAACCCCGCTGCTAAAAAGAGGGGCTGGCAGAAGGTGAAACTCAAGGGTCACGTGATATCGGACGACTTCACCGGCTACGAGGGGCTGATTGGCCTGGAGGTGCTGAAGGATTACGATTCCGCATTGGTTAAGTCCAGCGAAAAGCAGCAGAATATCTTCACAAGTATTGGCCCGGGGGCCAGGCAACGGAGGCACGCCGACGAGGACACCGTAACAGAATCCGACGAGGACGAGAGCGACAGCGAGGCTGAGGAGGATTCTGATGCCGCCAAGAAAACGTCCAAGGCCAGCAAGAAGGTGCGTTTGGCTGAGAAACATGCCGAACGTCTGTTGAAGCGACGGGAGAAGCGCGAGAAACGCAAGGAACAACGCAAGCAAAAAAAGAAGCCGAAGGAGTCTCAGTCGGTCTTCACTCCCAACGACAGCTACCCCCCAGATCGGTTTGCCCTGCTGCGTCCGCCGCCTCCGGACAGCGATGACGCTGCTGACGAGTCTGAGGACGAGCCGGCGCCTCAACTGGTGGCCATCGAGCGGGACATGACGAAATGGCACGGTCTGGGCGTGCCGGCGTCAATTATAAAAGCTTTAGCAGAGCAGGGATTTGAGGAACCCACCCAGATCCAGGCCATGACGCTGCCCGCAGCCATACATGGAAAAAAGGACATTTTGGGAGCTGCTGAGACCGGCAGCGGTAAGACGCTGGCCTTTGGAATACCCATATTGGCTGGCATCTTGGAGCTGAAGCAGCGCAATGATGGCTCCAGCATACGGAAAGCTCCAAAGGTGAAGGGCAATCAGCAGGAGAAAGAAGCGCCGGGTATTAGGCACAATCATGAGTTGACTCCACCGCCGGAGGAACTTGACTATGTGGCCGGTGCCAGCGACGAAGACAGCGATGCTGAGGACGTTGCCCAGCTCAAGGACACCCCACTCTACGCCCTGATACTGACCCCTACCCGTGAGCTGGCGGTGCAGGTGAAGAATCATCTTACTGCAGCAGCCAAGCACACGGGCATACGTGTGGCAGCTATATTTGGCGGCCTGTCGGTGGCCAAACAGGAGCGCGTACTGCGACAGTGTCCGGAGATTGTGGTGGCTACGCCCGGTCGACTGTGGGAGCTGTACACGCAGGGCAACCCGCATCTGAGCAAGATCGAGCGCGTCAGCTTCCTGTGCATTGACGAAACGGATCGCATGGTGGAGAAGGGACACTTTGAGGAGCTGCGCAGCTTGCTGAAGGTACTCAACGAGGACGAGGAACGCAAACAGTGCCGCCAAAACTTCGTCTTCTCCGCCACCCTCACGCTGGTGCACGATCTGCCGGATCACATGCAAAGTGAGTACAGAGATTTCTGTTAGAATGTTGCTTCAATCGACTAATCCCCAATCTTATGCCCACAGAACGCAACGTGGGCAAACGACCCAAATTTGTGAAGCAAACTGTTGACCAGAAAATCCAAAGTCTCATCGAGGAGCTGGCCATTCTGCAGCCGAAGATCGTGGACATAACGAGCGATCAACGTACGTAGAGCGTTTAACTTTGAGAAATCGCTAATCAAGTGCATTTTGCAGAGACATCCCACACGCTCACTGAGAGCCGCCTGCTCTGTGCCATTGACGAGAAGGATTACTATCTGTACTACTTTGTGCAGCGCCATCCAGGGCGCACCATTGTCTTCAGCAACTCCATCGACTGCGTCAAGCGCCTGTCCACTCTGTTTGGCCTGTTGGAATGCCAGCCGTTGCCCCTGCACGCCAACATGATGCAAAAGCAGAGACTCAAGAATCTGGAACGGTTCCGCGATAACCCCACGGGACTGCTGATAGCCACAGATGTCGCAGCACGCGGCCTGGACATACCGAACGTGGAGCACGTGATACACTATCAGGTGCCGCGCACCAGCGAAAACTATGTGCATCGGTCGGGCCGCACGGCGAGAGCCAATAAGCATGGCATCACCGTCATGTTTATGGAGCCCGGCGAGGTCAGAAGCTACGTAAAGCTGCACAAGACTCTGGAGCGGAGTAAGAGATACGAATCCATGTGTGTGTTGCATCGCTAATGGGATTCTTTGTTTCAGCCGAGGATCTGCCACTATTTCCAGTTGCAGAGCATTTCATGAGCGTTGTGAAGGAGCGCGTGAACCTGGCACGGGAACTGGATAAGGAGGAGCTGAAGCTAAGACGCACCCAGAGCGAGGAGGGCTGGATGAAGAAGCATGCCGAGGAAATGGACATGATCATCGATGGCTATAACGATGCATCGTAAGTAGTTGGTCTTCCCTAGCCCTCTCTGCTTCAATACGTAACATCTTAAATTGTACAGCGGCAGCGACCAGGACGAAGATCCTTTTGTGATTGAGCGCAGGCGCAATCGCATGCACGTGGATGGCGTGCGTGGAAAGCTTCGAGCGCTGCTCGCCCAGCCCATCTTCCCCAAGGGCTTCAGCTTCAAGTACCCCACGAGCACAGGCCAGCTGCTGGAGGGATCCGCAATGTCCACAAGCAACAACACGACCGCCGTAGAGACCATGAAGGCGGCTATCGAGGACCTGAAGCTGGCCAAGATGCAGCGCAACAAACGGAAACGCAAGGCATAGGAATTACTTAACTATTTTACTGTACAGATCAATAAATATAGAAATATATCAATGCTTCGATACAAAATATCTGGTGCCCGCCTCGGTGAGGGAACGCGCGTGCTTGGCCAATAAGGTGGACACCGACATGGTGGGGGTAGTGAAGCAGCTGTGGAGCAAGCAGATGAGGGATTAAAGATGTTACTTCTACTGTAACTACCAGACATACTCGATGTACGGCTGCATCTCGTCCAACGTCCACTTGCGCTTCGTCTTGAACAGCGCCTTCATCCGGTCGTTGATGTTGGAGGGCAGCTGCTCCTCGGCCAAGGAACGTATGCTGAACTGCGCACCTTCTTTGTCCAGAATGCCCAATCCCCTCAGATACTCCAGCTTGCATGCTATGCCCTCGGGCAGGGCCTCCTGCCAGGTGCTCATGAACTCCTCGTTGCGAAATCGCAGCCCCGGCTGCAGGATGTTCTGGGCAACTATGCGGGCAACGAGAGATTCCCGATATTTAAACCTTTGGGGGCAGCGATCGCTTGGCTTCGTATAGATGTCGAATAGGCCGGTCACAATTGGCTCAGGCGCAATTCCTTGCAGGGCATAGATGGTCTCATCGCGGTCTATTTCGTCCAGAGCCCATGAGTTCTCGCTAATCAGGCCGAGCATCAAGCTAATAACGCGATACTCATACTCGTAGTCCAGCACACGTACGTGATCCTCCAGCTCAATGGCTCGATAGTGCCGCAATCCCTCAAGAAACTGCGCTCGGCTGCACTGAACGGTCTCCAGCAGCTGGTCGAAGCTGAACAACAGCTTGCGGTCGATGCAGTACTCGTTCTCTGGCCCGGAGTAGCGGGTTAGCTGCAACAGCTCGCCCAGCTTGCGGTAGCGTGGCTGGATTTCACGGCACTCAAAGTACTCGTGGAATATGGTGAGCACCTGCTGCTGCTCCAGCGATCGAACCACCTGCTGATCATCATCGGCGCTATCATTGAGACTGCGCTCCAACGATGAGTTCGCCGCGTTCCCGGCACGTGGACTCTTCAGCGGAGACGTGCTGGTGGCCGCTGCGAACTTCAAGCCCGGCACCAGCAACAGGCTGTTGGAGATCTCGGCCCCTTTCACGTCGTAGGTGCGCTCGTCCGTGCAGAGCACCACCTTCTCATGCAGCCCGCCCTTGAAGTGCAAGGTCTGGCCAGTGCGGATCTGCTGCAACATATGCTCGTCCAGCTCCAGCAAGCGGAAGTTGTCGCTAACCACGTCTGCAGCCGGATAGTACAGCGCCTGCGTGATCTGTGTGAGCTGACGCTCGTCCATCTTCGCGTGCTTCACGATCGCCTTCACATCTTGCGGCGTACGCACGTAGCTGCCACAGAGGAAGTACTTCGCAGTTATATCAATAGTTGCAATCCAAATAGTATATACTCACTGCTGCTCATTTTCATCTACTTCCATCATATCCGAATACGAATCCATCGCACATTGTAGGCGCCAAAAAGTGTTGATATCGGCATTAGAGTTGCTCGTCGTAGTTCAATTTAAGGGTTTGGATTCTTAGTTCATTTTTTGATGAACGAACCATTCAGTGAACGTTTCAGTGGATACAGTAGTTCAGCTGGACCCAGTTCACTTACACTCGCTTGCATATCTCTGCGTACATCCAAAAAAAATTAAAATTAAACTTCAAATGCAAATTGATCGGCTATTTATACATATTTTTATTTCATTCTTTTTTTTAACATAAAAATATTTTATTCTCTTCAATATTAAATTTTTCCCAAAATTCTGCAACAATGTTACATATTTTATTCGGGAAATTAACTTACCTACAATGCATTGCAATGTTAAGAAAAATTAGTTTTTAAACCCACATAACATTTAATTGATGTATAATTGGTTGTATGCACCAGGTTATCGCTCCTTAGCAACCGTTGAATTTTATAGGGTATCGGGTGATCGATCCATGGAGCGGTAACCTGGTTAATACAACCATTGTTTAACCGAACTAACCAATAACTTTGGTCTCTTTATGTGTTTCATTTTATATGCCAGGTTATGTTGATTTATTCCGTTTTTGTTTCTCTGGCCCTTTGCTTTAAAAAAGTTGGGTCAATTAGGTTAGTGCAAAGAGGAAATGTGTGTAACTCCACCACAAATCGCAAAAAGCCACTGCAGCAGCAGTTTCAAAGCTATATACTTGTAAATTGCCGTGCTCGTAGCTTATGACAAGAAACAGCGAAGATATGCGCCAGAATATTTGACGCACTAGGCAGAGAGGGTGATGTGCCATGCATGTGCGGGTAGCTTTGTGTGTGCCTTTGATTGTGTTTATAAGTACATATACCTAAGGTAAAGAGTCTCCTAATATCAATTACAACAAGAGCGACAATTTTGGCTTTTTTCAAAATAATTTCAGCTTTGTGACCAGTTTATTCTTAATTTTTACAAAACGTATAATCAAATAGAAACAATTATGGACCAGACATTATTTTGATCGATATTTGGCCATAACAAATTATTTATGAATAACCCTAGATGTTTTATGGTCATTTTACTCTTCTAGTCAAATCCCGTTTTTTTCTCGAATAAAAAACTGTCAACACTGCAGTGAACTGATTCCTACTGAACTAGGTCACACTGAACCGTTCACTGTAATCAGGGGCACGGTTCTTTGGTTCAGTTTGAAGAACCGTTGAATTGAACTGTCTGAACTGAACGACAAAACTGAATTAAGTAGGCTCGAACAGCTGACTGCCGGCTTGTTGTCTGTATGGAAATCTTGCCTGCCAAACATGAACTAAAACAGTACATCATGGAACAGCTTGACAAACTCAACGACGATTGCCAGCTTAAAATACTGGACTATGTGAGGGACGTGAGGGATCAGATAGCGCTGGCGCAGATCTCCAAGCGTTTGGTTGCGAATACGCAATATCATTGGCAGCACCTGAAAACGACACGGATTAATGCCGACATAATGGAGTATTTCGGGGAAAACCCCAACGACATGCACAAATTCCTAAGCTGCGCCAGTGCATCGCTGGAGAAGCTGATGCTGATTAGAGTCAAATTGGAAGATTTCGGCACCTGGAAGTCTTATCAGTTCCCCAGACTGCGGAGCTTAGACTGCGAGTTGTGGCACACAGATGAGAAACTGGCTGATAACCACACTCTGTACCTGCATCAGCTATTCCCCAATCTGACCCAACTCTCGTTGACAGGCTCCACCACTGGACAGCATCTTTGGCGCTGGCAGCAGCTGAGGAAGTTGAACTTGGTCTGTTGCGAATCCCTGAAGTGTTCCCAGTTGGATCGCTCATTCGGCACACTGGCACTGAGGAAACTGACGCTCATCTATTACGGGTACAATGTTGATCTCAAGAAATGCCTTTTGTATGCTCTCAAATGCAAGACGCTGGAGGAGCTCGTTGTGGACGATCATCATTTGCTGTCCGATGTCCTGGGCAGGATACTTACCGAAATGCCGCAATTGCGACGTCTGGCCTTCTACACCCGTGACTATAAGGATTTTTTACTCGATATCTTGGCGTCCGTGCGGCCGTTGAAGGTGGAATCTTTGTTATTTAACGATTCCTACACTGACCGCATGGCTGAAAAAATTCCAGACTTTGCCAATCTGCGACGTCTGGTGTTCTACGACAATGATGTGGAACATGACACACTACGCGAAATTTGTAGTAAGTTGCCGCATTTGGAGGAACTGCATTTGTTAAAAATGCGCTCGCTGCCCACCAGTTCGGAACTCTTGGATATCGTCGAGGATAGCTCTAGTCTGGGCCTGATCAGCTTGTCCAACCATCGATTAGCTAAGAATTTTCTAACTACAGATATTGTCCGTCTAGAACAAGTGATAAAGAAGCGCGAATCAAGCTCTCCACTTACTTTAGAACTTGGAGATGAATGGGATCGTAATTTCATAAAAGATTTTCCATCTCTGGATCATCCTGGGCTCAAATTTTCGTTAAAACCATTCGACATTAATACATTAAGCTCCAACTTTATTGAAGTTATATTTAAGCCGTCAACCAACTTGGCTTAAGATTTGTTTCCAAATAGATATTTGCGCAGCACGGCATCATAAAGATCGAACAATCTCGTTTGATACAACCGAGATCAACCAAAACGGTTTTACGCCATAGATGGAATAATTCTCTAACATAATTTGACTCAAAATTATATATTAAAACAAAGCTACATATGTTTAAATCTACGTTTGAATCTCGGACATCAACGATGGTTTTACCTTAATGTATCAATGTTTTCGACCATTGCAAAATGGGTAAAAACAGGGTTAATAACTTTGGGAGAATGTTACATACATACAGGTGGCAGAAGTAGCGTATCCTGGGTATCTACATCAGTTACTACAGTAGTAATCTTCGTACCTAACTAGTTTTTAATGCATTAAAATCAATATTTTTAGTTTTCTAAACAATTGAGCACATCCATATGCTAAAATATTGATCGGACAGAATTAGTTTTTCCATTAGGTGAAGGCTCCACGGCGATTATTGCAAGTAATTACAATTTTTTTGCTTTTTTGGGTAGAATTGTTAAAAAAACTACATTTACAACGTAAATCAGATCCAGATTTTAACATTTTTATAATCGTAAGGCGCTTATAAGGCGAAACTCATCTTACGATTTGACAAGGACAAAGAATAGCTAAAAAAGTTGGACGAAATCTGCAAAGAGCAGGATTTCAAAGGATGTGGTCAAGTTCTTGAGTAATGGAAATCCAAATCTACTCCAAAATAGCTTAAATGCAAAATTTATTATTAATGCATTAAGAACACAAAATTTCCCATCGAAATTTTAAATAAATGTTTTTGTCATTATACTTGTGCCGCTTTGGAAGTCACACTAACAAAATAAAAATAACAAATGTTGCCAGAATGTTTAAATAGTAATTTTTATAAACAAATGCAATCAATCTATCCATAAAAATCCATACAAATTAAAAAAAAATCCAACTGTTTTCACATTGAATCTCAAATAACTGCCATGTTTTGTCACAATCGGTATGCCCCTTAATGTACCTATAATACAAGTACATATCTACATAACAAAACTATAACTGTTCCTTATTTTAGTTTGAATTTTCACAAAAAGATTTCGCAATTTTTCTAGCAAAAAAGCCAGATTTGACGGGCAACGACGCGTCTTGACAACACTCTCGCCCCTCTCACTCATCAGGCCGGTAATCGAACTCGAGCATGCTTGCTATCGATACTAGATATCGCATCTGGCATGAGTCACACTTACCTTGACCGTTACTTGTTTGCCACCATTAACAGGTTGCCTCGCAGCATGTGCGTCTTGGAGGCGTTGCTCCAAAACTGGTTCGCTGTTAATAACAATTAGTTAATTAAACAACGCAGAAATGGAGAACTTGGCCACGAAGCGGAACTGGTCCGACGAGGAGCGGCTGGAGCTGGCCGCTCAACTGGACGCAGAGCTGGACCAGTTCATTGACGGGCTGGAGAAGAAGCGCTACGAGGAGGGCTGGCCGGAGGATCGGTGGCAGGAGGAGATGGACAAGCATCCGTTCTTCATGAAGAGGGCGCCGCAGCCGGGCGACGAGGTGCACCCCATGTTCGAGGGCCTGCAGAAGCTCAAGTACGACCCGGAGGAGAACACGCTGGAGGAGCTGGCGCTCAACTACAAAGAGGACGGCAACTTCTACATGAAGCACAAGAAGTTCCGCATGGCCGTTTACTCCTTCAGCGAGGGCATCAAGACCAAATGCGAGAATCCCGAGGTGCTCGCCGTACTCTACAACAACCGCTCGGCGGCCCACTTTTTCCTCAAGAACTTCCGGTCCGCCCTGAGTGATGCCCAGAGGGCTCTCTTCCACAAGCCCATCTACAACAAATCCCGCTGGCGGGCGGCGCAGTGCGCCCATGAGCTGGACAGGTTCGATTTGTGCTCGCAGCTGTGCGAGGAGCTGCTCGAGGTGGACATCGACCACAAGGAGGCTGCTGCGCTGCTGCACAGAAACAAAATGAAGAAGGTAAGCCAAAGACACGGTTCGCCTTAGCCTCTGCCCAATTTGCCTTTTCCCACTTCAGCTGGACACGGAGCGCAATCAGCGCAAGGAGGCGAACGAAGCCAGACGCCGTTCGACGCGCTTCCAGAAGCTGCGAGAGGCGCTGGAGCAGCGTGCCGTAAAGTTTGATGATCAGCGCCTGGGCAAGCCGGCCAACGTCAGCGAGGAGCTGCTGCGCCCCAAGTTTCTGCCGCTCGAGGAGCATCCGGTTCACCTCGATGACGACGGCAGTACTTTGATCTGGCCCGCGGCCTTCTCCTATCCGGAATTCCTGCTCAGCGATTTCCAACAGCAGCTGCCGGAGACAGCCACCATGATGGACTGCCTCAGCACGCTCTTCGCCGAGCCGCTGCCCGTGGACAAGACGCAGAGCTATCGTCCGTCCAACGTCCATGTCTACTACGAGAACCGCAAGGCCGGCGGCGTCCACAAAGTGAATCCCAGCCGCACGCTACGCGAGATAATTGACGAGAGGGGATTCTTCGTATCCGGCGGATCCCTGCTGTTCTACGTGGTGCCCAAGAACTCACGGACCGAGCAGGAGTTCATCCATCAGCAGCGTCGACCCATGGTCTACAGTTGAGGCAGCTCACACTGAGAATAAAACGAAGCGACTTTTCGCCTTTTGCTTTTCTCTTTTAGTACATTAACAAAGCATTTATTCAAATTATTATTAACTCGCATTAATCCGATTCATGGTACAATTGAGCTTTGGTTAGCGCTGTAGAAGCTGAGGCGTTCGTCATGCTAAAGGAAGGCAGGGGGAGTTTTCTCCCAGTGCACGATTCCCATGCGCAGACATATAATTGGTTAGATTAGCTAGCTAATGCTTAGTTTTAAATCGATCGTCTTGATATGTTTTCAGCAGCAAGCAAAGCGCGCTTCGGTTAGTTTTCGAAACATTGGATATATAGGGAGAGTTTGGATAGGATAACACCTGGACATAGTTTAAAGCTGCTTACTGTCTAGTGGTCACATAGCGGAAGCCTTAGCCTAGCAATTAGTTTACGTATAAAATTAACAACAGTTTTGTATAAATAAAAGCGTTTTGCACATTTTCCTATAATTGAGCATTGGTACGTATGTATATGATATATGTATCTGTATAGTTTGAGTATTTTGATGATCGGAAACAACCAACGGGCGGTAGAGGTAAGGAGTCGCTACCAGAGATCACGATCTCCATGGGGAGATCTTTATAATAATTAGTTTATACGGCAGTAAAACGTCGTCCCGATCTCCATGGAATGATATGGCGGATTAGCTTACGATTATATGGATACGATTGATATGGATCTTTGCGGGCAAATCAGGATGCTGGCGTATTAAATACATTGGATACTAGCTTAAGAGCAAACAATTGGCTAAAACATGATTAGGCTGGACAAGACCAGGATCTCCGATTCTATGCTGAGCGGCATTACTGCGGAGACGCTGGAGCTGCGGCCGGAGCAGCCGATGCCACATGGCGCTGCAGCACGTTGTTGAGCCGCAGCTTGAGCGGCGAGAAGTCGATTTTCTTGAAGCGCGGCAGCGAGGCGAACTTCTTCAGGCTGTTGGGCAGCGGCGCCAATAGCTGTGGCTGCTGCTTCTGCTGCTCCTGCCGCTGCTGCTGCTGCTGCTGCTGCTGCTGCTCCTGATGATGGTCTTGTTCCCGGTCGGTGGCCGTTTGGGACTGCGTCATGGGCGACTTGGGCTGCAGCTGCTGCTTGGTGGGGGAGTTGCCGAACTTGGCCAGCGTGGCGTACTTGTGGAGGATGCGTGTGGCACGCTCCGCCGCCTGGTAGCAGTGCTCGTACTCCTCCTCCTGCTGGCTGCACTTGGACTTGGCCTTGGCCTGGCTTTTGCCGCTGCTGCCGGCGGCTTCAGCCGCCTGGCCATCGTCGAACTTGAAGTCGATGTTCTGCAGCATGGCCAGCTGCAGTAGCTCCTCCTCCACAACCTGGCAGGCAGGCGCCTCAAGATTATTGTTGTTGTTGTTGTTGTTGGCATTGTCGTAGCTGGCACGCTTGGCTGTGGCGGCGTGGGTGACGCTATAGACACCCTCGGAGATCTTGTGGGCGGCAGTCTTCTTGTTGGACCCTTTGGTCCTGGACGTGGATGACGATGGGGCAGCCGACTTCTGGCGCTGCTCGATTATTTGCTGGGGTGATGATATGTAGAGATTCTCCTTACGTTCCCGGCGCAGCCTGGCGGCCACCAGATGACGGACTCCAGGCGCTGGCTCCGTGCCGCTGGGACTGCGGCGCTTGGACTTGAGCGTGTCGCAGCTGTTGGGGTAGTAGGAGGGCACCTTCTCGTCCACGCTGATGATGGACTTGCGCGGCGTTTGATAGTAATCCTCTTCGGCTTCCTCTGGCTGCGTTCGCTGCCCCTTGGGCGTTTGCTGCTGCTTCGTGGGCAGCGCCGGCAGTAGCGGGGATTCGGTGGGTGTGCTGGTGCTGAGGCCGTAGATCATGCCCAGGGGCTGTGCCTCCAGCTCCTGTGACGCCTTCACGGCCAGCAGGTTCTCGTACAGATGCTCGGCAAGCATGCTGTGGCCGTCTATGGAGCTGCCGTGCATCACCTCGTAGATGTCGCTCTCGTTGTGGGTGGCAGCTTCTTCGGCTGCAGGAGCTGGGGCATTGGAGGCTTTTGGGGCCTGCTGGTCGTCGGTGTTGCAGCTGCTCGTGGAGGAGCAGTAGGAACCAGTTGAGTACCCGGATGAGGTGGATGCGGTGCTGGCCGTGGGCTTCTTGTCCAACACCGCTTGCTGCTCGCTGTCCGCCTTCTTCTTGATGGGCGCCATGACGCAGTAGCCGTTGAGATCCTCCACCAGAACCTTCTTCCTGCCCAGCGGCAGCTGCGGCACGGCCCCGTTGGCGCCCACCAGATTAATGCTGGACGTGTTGCAGGCGGAGAAGTTGAAGTTGTGCGGCAGCTTCTCGGACACATTGAGGCTCTCGTGGGAATCTGCTCTGACAACACGGCGGCTAATCTCGGCAGCCAGAGCATGGGGCAAATTGCACCCGATGGTGGAGTCCTCGAGGCTGAGGTTCAGCTCCTCGCTCGAGAGCGCTTCCCCAAATGTGTCCAGGAAGTTTAGCTTGGACAGATCCGGGCTCGAGAAGCTGTTGCGTTGAGCGTTCTTCATGTGCAGCTGGCGTCTGCGAGGGGAATCCACAGCCTCCGGCGTAGGCGCATTCTCATACAGCGGCAACTGCTGCTGCAATGCGTCCTCCTCGCATTCCTCTGGCTGCTTTGGGCCAGCGATTGCCGTTCTCTTCTGACCGAAGAAATTGTCCAGCATGGTTTTGTACTTCTTCTTCTTGGCCAGCTCCAGCTCCGGATTGGTATTGCAGCGTGGAATCTCGCCCGGATGGCACTCGAACGTGTTGATGCGTTTGCGATGTGCGGGCAGCGGCGGCACCGCCGGCGGCGTCTCCATCACGTTGGCCGTGGGCTTCATTTCCTCGTAAATGCCGGACGCAATAGACGCGCGCGAGATGCGGCTGCCATCAAAGATCTCCTCGTAGATCTGCGAGACGCGTGTTGAGAAGTTAAAGCTGTTCGCGTCCAGCTCAAAGCACAGCGCATCTGGCAAACTGGGCAGCGGGCCGCTAGAAACAAACAAATTAGCCTGGCGCTTGCCTTATGCCACTTCATGCCCCTTACCTCGTGTCCCGACTCAGCCTGCGCTGCTCCAGAAACACCTGCCTGTACAGCTCCAGATTCCTGATGGACTTCTTGAGCCACTTCATGTGCCGCCGGCACGCAGTCTCCGTCTCCAGGGCAAAGTATATAAAGCAGCTGCGCCGATTCTGTGTCCAGAACAACCCGTAGGAGTGCTGCTTGGTGCGCGAGGTCGCCAGGCTGATGTTTGCTCCCGGCACGTTCACCGATACGCTCAGCATCTTCTGCTGCTGCGGCTGCTGCTGCTGAGGCTCGTCCTCGCCAGCGCACTGGAAGCTGAGGCGCAGGAAGCAGGGCACGCACCTGATGGCCTCGATCTTCACCTGGCAGCGTGTCCAGGACTTGAAGCGCAGGGCGGGGGGACGCTTGTCGTGCGTGTCTAGTTTGACGTCCATGTGCATCGAGATCTCGTTGTGGTCCATGGTGGGGTCGAGGGGTGTATGATGAATGGGCAATGAAAGTGCAAACTGATTTGTGAAAACTCCGCTGATTTACATCTCTTTCTTTTTTCTATTTTCCTGTGCTTATAACGGCAAGGGCGGAGCTGGGCAAAAAAGTGGTGTGTATACACTGATTAGAGATGGCCGTGTTGCCAGAAAGGCCAGACTTCCAATGCAAAATATATACGAAACAGCTTCAAAAATAAAAATACAAATAAATAACAACAACATCATCAATGCACAATATTAAAAATAATATTATTTTTTTAAATAAATTTATGTTAAGCATAAATAGAAGGCTGCTCAATTGGCAACGCTGCTGTGTGCTTTGGTATTTTTTGGCACACCACGTCTGGTCACACCATCAGCAGTTTGTGAATTTTCGTGGAACGTTGACGATTTCTCGTTTTTTCGGAATCAATCATAACGTTCGTGTTGGGATTCGTGCGCTCATCGTTGGCTCTGCTGAGGAATTTCTAATTGAATTACAACACTGCGAATTTCTGATAAGTCAAGTGCAGGCCTCGCACAGATATTGCAATTCTTTGCTCGCGTAATTTACGCAACGAAAGCAGCTGCGTCGAAAGCAAGAGGGGGGCACAAGGCGAGAGGCAGAAGCAGAGCGCAAAGCGAAACCGAAGTCTGCGCACAGAAGAAGGAGCAGCAGAAGTGTAGTAGAATACGACAAAATAGAAACAGTGATAAAAATAGTGCTAATTGATAAAAAAAAAAGTATCAAAAATGGCGCGATTGAAACATTTGTAATTCGCGTTCCGAAATTCTGACAATATTTATAAATAGCAAAAAATCTCTTTGTAGGTAAGTTCCGACATTCATACATACATATGCCATTATGAATGCAGCTTTTCTATTTATAATCGTTTTTTACACAACAGCGGCTACGTCACATGCTGCGTGCGGGGGTGTGAATCATCCATAAATACATACAAACATTCACACATTTGTGCGTACTTTGTTTATATCCCCACACACTCACACCCACAAACATACGCACACACACACTTGTTTCTGCATAGGAAATTGCACGTGCCGCATTCCAACTGCTCCCAATTGGAATCCAATTAGCTTGAGCCTCCTAGGAGGCTCCTAATCAGAGTTGCCAACGCAAGAACGGACAGATGTTTTAAGTAAAACAAAACAAACTTCTTTTATACTAAATAGGGGGAAAAAAGTGGCTTAAAATTGTTAATTCTATAAATAATTAAAAAAATTTAAATTATAGATTTTTATCAAAGTTTACGATCAATTAAGAACAAAAAATTAATTAATTAATTAAAAAAAAAATTTAAAAATTAATTAATTAAATTTAAATAATTAAATTAATTTTTATTGAAAATTTAAATATTTTGTTGGTCACTGTTTTTTTTTTTTTTGAATAAAATTCTGGTTCACATGAAATAAATTCATATTACAATCGTCAGAAATAACTAGTTCGGATATTGATAATTAATTAATGCGATAATAATACGGAAAGAGCAAAAGAAAAAGATAGGACGATTTAAAAAAACACTAGGTGTATGGCTATAGACATTTTAATTTATTTAATAAATTATATCAAATTTAATGTTATATTTATTAAATTTGGCACACAAGAATAATGATTGGAAAAGAAAAAAGAATAAACTAACAAAAACATTTTTTCCTAATAAGAAACATCAAACAATTTCCCAAAAATACCAGTTTAAATAGGGACATATCAGTAAACAAACGAACAAGCTGGCAACTCTGCCACTGCTCACAATCTGTTTAAGCGCTGTTGTTGTTGCAGCTATTGGAAATTTTCCACACACTTCGTTTTGTTTTGGTTTGTTCGGTGGCATGGAACATTTTCATGCTCCCCCTTTACAGGTAAACAAACTTTGTTTCTGTTACCGCCGCTTTGGTCACGTTCGCCGGCCGAAAGCTTTTGCAGGCAGCGGTAAAGCTTGCAGCTGCAGCGAAGCTTTTTCCCCATTTATTTTGCATAAAAAGTTTGTTGCAGTTAGCGTAGAGCAAAGAGCATTTAAATTCTTAATATTTTTATAAATTATCTGAAAAATGCGAACAAAATTCAAATAATATCATTAAAAAGCGTGTTAAAGTGAATCTGGGAACGAAAATGAAATGAGTTTAAATGATAAACATGTAGAAGTGAATCTTGTTTATATAATATTTCGATGGGATCATTTAGCCTTCATAGTAAGAGAAATTAGGCCAATTGTATACAGGGTAACTGCTAGTCGCTAAAACTGGTGATCGGCAGTATTACACCATATATATAATACCCTTGTTCAAGCAGGTCTAGGCAAGGGTACCGAAAGCTTTCCCAAAGCTTTTCGCTCTGTCGCTTATTAACAACTTTTATTGATTAAATGATGACAATTTTCCTTCATTGTTTATTTTCACTTTCAGTCGCATCGAACGGACGCAGAGCTCTAAGGACGGCCCTGTTTAAAAGTGTTTAAATCGTAGAAACTATCAATTGTGTATTGTGCATAAAATGGCGCGTTCAAGTAATATATTGTTTAATTCGGCTTCGAATTTAGAGACTAAACAGTTGTAGGTGTTACGACGACGATAAAAAACAATAAGTTCATAAATCACTGAAAAGCGGTAATTAATATCAGTTCCCAAAACTCGAACAAAACGTGTGCAATAACAGCGAGAGAGAGAGAGAAAGAGCTGAAGAATAAGAAGATACGAATAGTTGAGATCAGACTTTAGTCGCGTTTCCACGATCGATATCGATATCGCTCTGAGTACAGCCCCTACCTTTAATTGTTCAGTCGATTGCATTTATCTGGTTTATAGACGGTCAAGTGCCTAATGGCAAGTTCGCTCAACAAGACGAGACACAGGCGCAGATTGGCTGCGATCTCGTTCCTATCGAATATCTCATTAGATGGCACACATCGGGACACTAAATTCGGCGCAACATTTGGCAGCAGCTTCTGCACGCAACAGCAGCAGCAGCAGCAGCAGAAGCATTACGGCAACGGCAACTGCAACGCAACGGCAGCGTTGGGATTCGGCTCCGGCGGCTACCACCAGCATTATCAGCGAAATCATCAGCAGCGCAGCTCGCAGGCTCAGCAGCAGCAGCAGCAGCAGCAACAACAGCAACAACAACATCGTCAGCAGCAGCATCAGCAACAGAATGGCAAATGCGGCGGCAGCGCAGCAGCGCTGCTTCTGTGCAGCGCAGACGTGCACATGGGCAGCAGCGACGCCGGCGTCGGCGGGCTGTGTGGCATGGAGGAGTGCGGTGGGGCAGGCATGGGCAGTGCCAGTGATGGGGATGGTTTTAGTGAAACTGAAAATATGGGTCAATACCTGATGAACATGGCTGTCGCGCCTAGCGTTGTGCAGGCTGAGAGACGCAACATAAAGCGGCCCACCTCCTGTGGCCGCCTGCCTTTGAAGCAGCAGCAGCAGCAGCAGCAGTCGACGGGCGCCGGCAACCAGGCAAAGCCTCTCCAGCAACGTGGAGGCAGCGGCGGTTCTGGCGCCGAAAGCGGCAGCGACTCCGACAGCGTTAAGATACCGCTCAAGGTATCCAATCTGGGTAGCGGCGGTGGCGTTGGCGGCGGCGTGAAGCTCCTACCGCTAAGGGATCGGTAAGCCATATACTCTTTTACCTGATTTATGTATTCAATTGTTCCAGATCCTGGGTAAATGTATGGTAAAAGATTCCAACATGCCCTAACATATAGAAAGCTGACATTGCAAAAATATATCATAATTCCCGAAATTTGCAATTTTTTTTTATTTAGGATAACATGTGTGTATTGTATAGATAATATCCCAGCCCACTTAGGTCAATTGAACCCATTTTGGTAAGGGCCATTCTAAATTTGAATATATTAATATTGACGTTTTAAAGATTATTATAATCCCAGGAAATGATGAAAATGCCTTATCTATTTTGTATATGTATTTCCAAGCTGATATTATTCGTCGTTATTAAATACGTGTATTAGCTTTAAATCTGACCCTACGGTTGAGTTAACTGACCTTAAGACAAGCTTTGGTTTAGGTGTTTTCGCGGTTCGACGTTGCAGGAGGTGAAAACCCACCGTAACTTCATGATTGACTATACTTGAACCCAATTTGACCATGTTATGTGATTACCTGAATTGAATCGTACTCTTACTAGACTCTGGTCAAAATAAATGTTTCAGATTAACCAATCAATTTCAGATTACATTTCACTTACAAAATACTCAACTTACAAATTACACAAGCATTCTTTTTCTTTAACTATAACCGATTGTATACATAATCTCTATGTATTTGGGAAGCCTTCAAATTCAAATTAGCCTTTTACATGAGAAATTTACACTTTCGATAAATAGAAATCGTAGAATTTGAATCATCTTTATCATAAAGAAAATGTAGGTGTTTATAGTTTTATACCCTGTACCCATTGAAATTGGCTCAAAATAGTGCGAGTAAGTGTGGAAGTTTTTTTTTTATTTTAATATTTTCTGGTTGGATAGAATCGATTGACAACTGTTGCCTAACTTGTACTTTTATACAGCCTCTTTAAGAAGAATCTCAACAGCTGCCGAGCTAATTTGATATACTATGTCGCTTTCAACTTTTTTGGGAAGATGTTTCTTGACGTAACTAACGAACCCAAAAGAGCAACGAGCGATTTTCCTTATTCACAGCAAGCTAAATTTAGTAGTAGCTACATTGGGCACCGATTCGGATACAGATACAGATACAGATACAGATACATCTGTAGATATGCCACATAGATACGGATTCACTCGCTATGTGGCGCCGTCCATTCAAATAGGCGACGTGTGCCTCTTCAATTAGCGCAAATCAAAACGCCTCATTGAAAGGCAACCCGCAAATTACTCAGCGCCTCAAATTGTTGTTATTGTTGTCGTATATATCTAGGTATCTGTATAAACATACATATGTGTGTGTTGTGGGCTGTCCACTTAATTTGTTGTTGCTGTGTGTTGCCCCCTGCTCCCCAACTTGCACCATATATGCAGCCCTAATGCCGCGCTCTTTCATTACGTCCAATTCTATTGTTTGTGCGATTCGGTTTGTTTACTTTTTATTGATACGCAGCGGTCAATTTACCTGTGGCACCAACTGACAGGTGGCAACAGGCCCGACGTATTCGCACGCAAATGCCATTATTCATTGCGACACTAATTTACGAAATCAGGGAAACAACTGAAGTGCGTTCTTCCCTCAAAATGCTTTAGGCAAACAAAGATTTCGTTAAATAATCTATTTGATGAATGTCTAAAAACTTATAAACTAAGTGAAAAATCGTTTGTACAGTTATGTATGAAAAATTATTATTATTATTATTAGTAAATATTAAAAAGGTAATTCCGCACTGCGACCTAAAAGAACTATTGTCATTGTAGGAAAGCTATGTTTTAGCGGGTATTTGAGCTACCCCTCATTTGGGCCTAGGATGTAGTTAACTAGTATTGTTTTTTAAAAAGTTTGCTGTTTAAATAGGTTCAGTTACCAGTTACGAATACGAATATTATAAAATACCAATTTCGCTTAATGGAAACCCACGAGCATCAAGAAAGTTATTGCCCAAAAAAAACACGCTTTTAAAACTGAAACTGTGCTAGTTTAAGAAGCGTAATTTAAAACGTTTTACCTCTTTTTTCTCTACTACTTTTCTACATCTTCAGTCGTTCTCTGCTTTCCTTCCGTGCGTGCTGCCCACAGTCAGGCAGTTACTCCCACTGCACGGCTTTCGCTCCAATGTTAAACCATTGTCCGTGTTTTAAACCCGTCTAGACACAACAACTTTGTGTGTAGTTTGTGCACCCACACTGGCAACTGCATCTGTGCGTATGTAATATCGTCGTGTTGCACATTGCAATTCGCGACGTATTGGCCCAGCTGACCTTGTTTCTCATTCGCGCTTCGACGACGCCTCTGCACTTGTCACCGCAATCCCCCTCTTGTTGTCATCTTGGCCGTTTTTCTATATATCTGCAGCTTTCGTGTCAGTCACCTGTTCGTACGCTGTGCTGAAATAGTTTTCTACTCAGTTTCTTTTCAGCTTTGGCCTAGAATGTAGTGCAACTTTCAGAACTAGGGAGCATTTCATTTGTTCAATTGCCAAATAAAGAGGCAATACTTGGGATAATAAAGAGATATATGGAATTACCTATGCATATTTATGTATTAGTTAGAAATGTTTTCAAAACTTCCAACTAAGTTCTTGAATGTCTCAATTTACGTTTGTGGATCAGACGCAGATCTGAGATTTTCTAAATTTAGGCCAATTATATTAGTGCTTATACAGGTCTTATAAATTCAGATAATTCTTATTGATAATCGGAAGTTTTTACTGAAGATTAGATGGGTACAATAATATTGGACAAAATCAAAACTTTCTATTACTTGAGATTGTAATTTTAGGCCAAATAATACAAATAATGTATTTTGTATTATTTCACTGCTGACGCTTATTAGGATGATAAAAAGAATAAAAACACTTCGATTACGTCGATTGAACCATCGATTGTATTGACGTATATTAAGCTATTGACTATTTGTAGTATAGATACTGATAATTCAAGAGTTTTACGCATATAACCTTATCAAAGCAATTTAGTCTTGGTATAAACAATACTTGGTGACAATAGATTAGATTATAGCTTTAAATTTAGTGACTTCTACTAGTGTAAAAATAAATTGCATTGTAATCAGACGAAACAACAAACATGATAATCCAACAATCTGACACGTAAAGTAGCAAGGGTCTATAACGTTCTTCAATATAGATAATTTAATTAAAGCTCAGCCTCCACTCGGCCGATGGCCCTATTCTGACTACTGTGTGAAGCATTCCCAAGAATGTCCACAGCAGATGCATCCACGGGATTATGATAATAATAAACAATTTACCCACAAGGCTTCAATTACATTGTTTTTTCCGCTCGTCCGCGTCAGCAGCATTCCCGTAAACTGTAAACAAAATTCCTAACTGCAATTGCCACTGCGGCTGTGGGAAGGGGGAACGTTTCCTGTGGGAAATCAACGCCAGCAAAATGCTGCGCCTGCGCAAAAGATGAGTCCATGAATATGCTCAAACACTCAAATAAATTTGAATACCGAAAGATAAGACGCAGTAGCCAATTATATTTTGTTGTTGTTGTTTTTGTTATTCAGCTTGTTTTCGTGCTTCATGTTGAAAGTTGTTTTGAAATTGGATATGCTTTTTTGCGTAAAATCCAATGAATGACCGGGTTAGGCGAAGCTGCGGAAACCCTTATTGGCGAAAACGTAAACAAACGTTGTTTATGTCGGCATTTCGTCTAACAAACCGGAGTTTCTCCACATCTCGCTTCCGCGCTCTCACCACCTCTCTCACCACCTCTCTTCACCTCTTCCTCTCCCTCTCTCTCTCCCTCTCTCCCATTCTTAAATTGCGTCATACGATTGTTCTGGCAGCTTTTTGGCTCTCCGCTTCAAGGCCACTGTCTGAAGGTCTGGCAACGCTGAATGCGTGCCGTGTCCTGCGCCGCTTGGCGCAATGTCAATGTCAGGGTTGTCCGAAAACCTGTACCTGATGCGCAGCTTTTCTGCGTCCCTCTGTTTACCCCTTCCCACTTTTGCGCTCTCTCTTAGAAGTTAAACTGGGTAACCTTGAAACATATTTTTTATTTCCCATTAAACTGTAAGACGTAATAAGAACCGGTTAGATGGACGTTTGTTTTGTTTTTGTTTTTGTTTAGCTTCCTGCGGCTTCCATCCTTTATATAGCTTGTTTCTGGTTCTCATTCAGATTCTGCTGCAGCATATTGCATTATTTCAAGGTCACGTGCAACATTCTAACCTCATTTACATACGTTGTTGTGAAGGGCTTTTTAAATATATATATGTATGTCATGTCCAAGCATAGAGCGCATTATGTTGAGGTTTGAGATTAATACAATAATGATTTAAGTCGGCCAGAGCAAAGTATAGAAGAATAAGGGAAGATTTATAACAGATGAATATATATGTGGGACCAGGGATATAAATAGAATGTTATCCCGGTATTTCACGTTTGTCCCGTATTTATTAGATTGTTTTTTTGTTAAGCTCCGGAACCAGACTAAATAGGATTGTGTTTAACAAATCATACTTATGAGTTGGGGTATCTCATTCCCACATATATTTACTTTTGAGTAAATAGTTTTTCTTCTGCCATGAAAGCTGAACGTTTTTTTTAAATAAATCGAGTTAATCAGATTATTGCCACAGTGTAATAACAAAGAAGACCTAAAGTCAAACGTGGTGCTCGCCCTTCCGTGTTGCATTCCAGAGGCAAGTAGTATGTCACAGTCGCGTATGCTCGACCAATGAGAATAATCTAACTGCGCAGTTACTAAGTATATATTCTACTGGCGACTCTTGTGAGTGTTTTATGATCGCATTGGAAAACAAATAAATAATTACCGTTTGGCATTAGCAGATCTATACATATGTATGTACATGCATATTCATAGTATGTTTGTCATATTGAGATATTGCTCATTAAAATGGCAACACTTTTCTAACTACTCATTATCATTTTTAACTCTTTTTTAGCTCGTTCGTGTTCGTGTTTGTTTTTGTGTTTTTGTGTTTTTGGTGTGGTCATCAGTTGTTGTTTTCATGTATTTGTGTTGTTGCTGATTCGCCATTCGCTTGCTGCGCTGGCAAAGACAGAGTGGAAGCAGAAATAAAAACCAAATAAAGAAAACAAAACAAAAACTGAAGGAGAGGCAAAGTGCGAAACACAACAAAGGCGCATATCTCGATCAAACCGCTTTAAACCTCTTTTAACCGATTGCATACACTTCAAATAAAGTCAGAGAGTTCAGAAAACAAAAAGCATCGTATGGACTGAAAGCGACTGAAAGCTCGCTCTCCGATAAGCGACAATAAATGTAGGCAGGTTGTCATAAGCGTCCCCTCTCTGCCTCTATCTCTCAGGTAGCAAAGAGACTAGTGTTATACTGTACATACTCTCCGACCAGTTAGGTTTTTATTATGTTTATCTCTGTGTTTTTGTTTTACGAACTCTTTTCAGCAATACGGACAAGCTGTCTGAATGTTGACCAAGTAATTCTGAAAAGTATGTCTTTATTTTATGGACTTGCCATATCGCTTATCGTTTAGGCCTTAATCCCGTGATTCTGCATATTAATTTCTACTTTTTATTCTGTCTGGAACTTAAATCTCTGAGATTTCATTTTATTATTGTGTTTGCATTTATGTCGATTGCTTGAACAACTTTTAAACGGACCCACAATAATGTAGTATTTATACTGTATTCCATGCAATATAACAGTATCAATGTAACTAGTAAACAAATTGCACTAGGGAGGGGTTTGTCGTAAACCTAACAGATGAACCAATCAAAATATGATACATTCTTTCGCTTGATTTCAAGCTGCATATGAACGTGAATTGCACAATTATTGATAGTAATTCTACTTGATAAAACACAACTAACACTAGCTATAGCACACATGATCCATAACCGATTATTATGCACAACTTATATTCTAATCGATAGTAGCGGGAACTATCTGGTACTCTTCCTCGATAAACAATGTTTTCATTCTAAATTTACTATCAATAATAAAGCTTAGTTTATATGAATTTCATATCGCTCGTTTACCAGAAGAGTGTCATAACTCAAAAAAGTGCGTTTCGAGATAAACGCGTTTAAAGTTTTCAAGCGCCGTGTATCTCCATACAAGGTGGAGCGACATATTCTCTTGTCACGCTGTGTGTATTGAAGATAGGATAGTGAAGTTTTGACACAAGATAGATTAATATCCAATGAACATTACTGCATCATTAACTGAAAAATGGCGTTTTTTGAGTTATGACACTCTTCTGGTAAACGAGCGATATGTTCTTTTACTAGATTACAAAAATGACTTTTCTAAACTTTAGATTGATTTCGATTACCGAAATTAACGTCATTTTAATGTCTTTATAGCTGATAATATTTAATATTACATAATTCTAGTGCCACATACAGTTTATCGAAAATAATGCATCAGGCTCATCTTTATTGTAATCACGTTCGAATTGAGCACGTGAGTTAAGCCAATGGCAAACAAAAACATAGTCATTGCTATATTTATAAATAAATCTGGGTACTTATTAATATTACGTGCACTTACACGTATGAACTTATGTCTATATATTTGAAAAACAAGTGCTTGCAAAGTGCGGACACGCGCTTGTTGACTAACGTGATGATAGGAACAACTGAGCTGATAAACCTACCCAGAGAGTTGATTTTATTAGGTTTGATTGATTAAGAAACAAGAGCAAAGCATGAAAAATTTAAACCAAATTGGCGCATTTAAACATAGATACCCTAAATACACTTTTCAAATTGTTAAAATGCATTTTTTATACCCTGTTTATTATTATTAAAATATTTATAAAGAGTTAGCCCATCCGAGTAAAGATGAACGGACAATATTATAAAGTACATTTCCCCTTCTCTCGAAAAATGTGTCTTTACTCCATCTTTAGAATGGAACTACTAAAATGGCTTTTATAGCTGCTAGTTAACTCTACCCAAGATATGCCAAGAGTAGTGCTCTTTAGTACATCTTTAGATCGGAACTACAAAAAAATGGCTTGTATATCTTTTAGTTAACTCTACCTAAGATATGCCAAGAGTAGTGTTCAAACATTTTTATCTGTATTCGATATTTAAGTATTGCTCTCAGTCGTGCATAAACTAAGAAATTTAAACAGATAAAACTTTAGAATTCATTAACACTTAGCGCTAACATAAATTGTAATCATTCAAAAGTTTTCGTTAACGCCACTAATTGCATCTGTTTGCCTTGCCGACAAACATTTTAAAAAATCCGTACTTTAGTTTAATGAATTAAATCAAAAATCAATCAATTGAATTCTAAAAAGTTGACTAGATTAGAGTTAAAATTGGAATTTCGAATGAATAATAATAATGATTTGTATAGTTCATAAATTATCACGGATTTGAAGAACATGCCAAATTTGAAGATTTGTTCTGTTTTTCAAATATTTTTCAACGCTCTAGATACAATAGTATTTTCGAATCACGTGATTGAAATTTAAATATCGCATTTGGATTTCACAGGCGCGCAGAGGCCGATGGGCAGCTGATCCAACCATAGCCCAAAATAGTAGGTAGCAAACAAACAAAAAACAACATTTCAAAAAGACCCAAAAATACAAACACATTCATACACACACACTCACACCAACGTGGGCACACAGGGAAAATACCTGCAATAGAGCAGCTCGCTGCATTCCATTTCCATTTCCAGTTTTCTCCCTCTTTTTTGACATTTAGCCCTATGTTATCTATCCTTCTTTTTCGCTCCCGTGCCGCGCTCTTTGGCTGTCTCGCTTGCTCCTAACCCAATTTCAAGTGCGTTTGCCCTACGAAGGCGTCTTCCAAAGTCTGTAATTTATCGCTTACAGTTCGTGTCAAAATGTAAATATAAATGTGTACATATGTATGTATGTATGGATGTAATTTTGGTATTTTGGTATCTCTCTGGTCTTCTCTTCGCTTCTCCCGGGTGTCTCTACGGACGACTCTGCGCGCCTATTAGAATACTCCAACTAATTAACGGGTTATGACAGCCTAGGCGCCACTTCGTCATCTAAAATTGCAGCTCCAACCAATTGTCTAATTAGGGCAAATATTTATTTCTTCCACTCCGCTTCAACACTTTTTCGGGCGACTGAAGTTGCACCTCCAGCTCTCTAGTTGTGCTGGAACGTAGCCTCGATCCCGACCAATTATCTCAAGGTAATTGGCCAGGCGCACAGCAGCTCAAGACACTTGCGCAGCCCCCTCCCCCTCCCTCCAGCTGCACTCGGCTGTATCTGCTGTATCTGCTGTATGTGTTGGAATGTGTGGGTACACATGATAGAAAAGTGCGTATCATGCACGCGTGTTTGTTAACCAATAAACAGGGTATCTACGAGCTGCACTTTGCTGTGCGCCTGTGAAAATATCGATCACCACTTTGGGGTGTGTTTGTGTTTGGCATGGTGTCCGGCTATACGAAGCGAAGATATTCATTTTATCAGGCAATGTCACTGGGTTTTAGGAGAGTAAGGTTTACACATGATTCTAACATTTGTATTTACGTTCGAGAAGTCCAAGCGAGATCCAATTGTATGAAATTTGTATGAATAAACGAATATTTAAATTAATTAATGAGAATTTCGATATAGCGGCATACAAATTATCTAGGCTCGACTGTAGTTACCAATGAGATATTAACACGCTCTGCTTTCTTTGTTTTATTTACTTTTCATGGATTTCCCCTCTATATATTTAAATAGCTTCGTTGGAGCTTTAAAACGTAGTTTGTATATGTGTATTTTGTGTTTTTTTTTTACAATATGAACATTTGAAATAAATACACTTTATGTCTGTGAGGTTTATTGCTTGAAGTGCACATGCAAACGCACATTTTGTATGTCAAGATAAATTTAGTTATAAAAGAAATAAACTCAAGGCTGTCTTGCGGTTTGTTTGCAGCTATTGTTGAGCGCCTGCTGCGCTTAAGATTTGCTTTAAATATATATATATATATATATATTATAACAAAAGACATTCTCTATCGACTCTATTGCAGCACCTTCAGCAATGGGGCTAGTGAGCAGAGCATACAGCCGGAGAGGAGGGCGCGGTTGAATACGGCGCCTGGCATGCGGGGCGGGGGAGGAGCAGTTGGTGGAGTGGGGGGCGCGGCTGGTCTGAAGCGCAACTATAACATACGCAGCGGATCAAGTGCCAGCCACATCACGGATGACAGCAGCACGGAGAGCCTGGCGCCCATTGCTAACTACGGCGGAAGTTTTCGCAGCAGTCTCGGCAAGTCCGTGCAGATAAGTGACGGACGCAGGGCGCCAGTCGCCGGCACGGGGCTGGGGCAACGGGATGAGCGAATGGTGTTGGTATCGCGGAAGGTGCCCTTCCTAATATTCTCGGCGTTGCCGTACTACAAGGGAAAAGGAGGACGGTGAGCGAGCGATGTGCACAAATGACAAACACCTTATTATAATATTTGCTATTATATATCTTTTTGTAGAGCTGAGTTGCGCAAGGACGATCGACGACGCAGAAACCCTTCCACTTCGCGTCCCTTGAGCTCCATAAACGACGCACCTTTTGATCCCTTCGACTTGCTGGGAATACAAAAAGCTGAAAGCGGTCAGGTGAGTACGCAGCTTAACATCTGTATGGGATATATAACGAATTGTCGTACTCCCTAACGCAGGATATATCCTATGGTCACCTGTTGATACCCTCGCGTCAGTACGAAAAAGAACGCAAGAAACACGGCAATGCATCGACGAATCCATCAATCTTCGAGAATCAAATGGAGATAACGAGCACAGCAGCGCTAAGAAATCACGGCATAGCAAGGTATGTGCCTCAAGATAAGACGATAAACGTGAATATATGATAACAGTTGTCCATGGCAGAACCTAATCACCTCCATCCTGATTTCCACATACATTCGTATAATTTATCAAACTCACAAGAAATCCTCATATGCTACGCTATAGATACTAAATGAATCACTAAACGTAACTCGGATCATTGTAATATATAAATATATTTATAATACTTTAGAAATAGCAACAATTGTAAGAATAATAATATATCGGATGATGTTTCCGCATTGACATAGTCCTTATTATAATTAATTTATACATAAAAAGGGGCACAAATAGAAATATTTGTATTCAGCTACTTTTTCTTAAATGCACTTGTTATCGATATAGATTATATTTTAATATATATATATTTAACCGATATACACGACTAAAACATTTAAATATCAGAAACGAAGTTACCAAATAGTATACTCTGGATTATAATTAAATTTGGATTTATTTACATGCCAATTATATTAATATCAAGCAAAACGCCTTTAAGAATTTGCTGAGAGTTGCATTTATTCCTACTTGTTATACCAACTGAATAACAATGCATTTTATTGAACTCAGCTTTTTTTGTTTTTAGTCACCTGTTATATAAACCGAAACAAAACAATCAAGCTGCTGACTGAAGTGTAAATTTAGATGATGTTTATATTCTATAATCACCTGTTACATTGTCGAATAATTGCTTATGTTACACAATTAACAAATCCAAATGGGTCAGCATTTTATGCATTTATAAGTGTAGCTTGTCTAGGTATAATATTTATAGGCAATGATATTGTTAATTTATTGAAATAGAAATAAGTTAAGTGTAATTATAGATGAACTTTTAAGGCCATTTGTGAATACAATGAATTCAGTGTATCTTCCTACAACTAAGTACGACTATTTGTATATATAAATTATGTAAATTTGAGCTACTTGCCCTTGCAACATTGAGTAACTCTGCATTATTTTCGGCTGAATTTGACAGGTTTATAATCAATCACTGCAAATCATCATTTCAACAATATAACTAGCTAAGTTTATATCATATACCAGTAAATCAGAGCCGCAAACCAGATTTAAATTATCCCGGTTCGGAACCAGAATATCAATTTTATTCTATTTTGATTCTCGATTCAGTTTAATCAATGTTAAGTTGATTTCAGTTCAGCGTTATAATACGCAATTCCATCAGTTAAAACATTAAACACCCTTTATTCTTACTTATAATATTTATATTTAATTAAAAGAATCTAAAGAAATCGCGAAGAGTTTCCAAAAACTCAACATTTTTTATTTAGCTGAATTTATGTTTTTAATTCCAATAATTCAACTACACACAGACGAATCAGAAATGGAACTAAAACCGTTGGAGTGAGCTAAACTATACATTTTGGATTTTCAGCGATATTGTCAATCTATTGCCTATAAATTCTAGTGACTAGGACAACAGCATAAAATGCTTACAAATCAAAGGACAGTTGGGCAAAGTCATTATTTATTTCGATTTATTAAGAGATAATTCTGCACTGCGATCTGAGATATCTGGAGTAGCCTCTGACTACATTACGATCAGATTATGTAGCACAAAAACCCATTTAACTATACTAAACCTAAAGGCGATTCACAGATTTACTCACTGTTGAAAGGCCAAATGCTGTGTTCATTGGAAACTGAAACCGGAAATATGACAAAACCTGCACAATTCACAATCTACAATCCACATACATTTTATACTCTGTTATTGAATCGAACATCCTATACACAGCTACAACAGACATAACCCATCTGTACACATAACCCCTGAATGCCATTTGTGCCATTAACTATTGCTAATCATAACGCTTTGCACTACTTCGTTTCAGCACAAAAACCATAACCAAACGTCAAGGCAAATGGTAAATTTTTGAAGCAGCTAATTACGGTAGAGACAGGGTTTATCTGAGCTATGATCAAATAGAACTAAAGTATTACATGCAGCATGGCTCAGATAGATCGCTGGGCTTTACGATGCTTTCCTAAAGATTAATTTAGCTTGTTGTAGTAGTTATCACTAACAAGATTCACACTTCACATTTGCACACATTCGAACACTTGCAAAACTCTCTTCCGACTAACTTTTCTGTTTCGCTTGTGACTTGGGTATTTGTTGGATTGTACTGATCTCTGATGTTACATTTACAGGTGCTTCACGTACGAGAATAACAGCCGGAACAATGCGGCAAGTCCTACGCCGGATATAAAGCTCGATCTAGATATGGAGAGCATAATTCTCAGCGGAGACACAGCTCGTGGCTTGACGGTGAGTGGAAAACGGAGAGTGGAGAGTGGAGAGTATTGCAATGATCTACTATATACAATTACTGTTATTCTTTGCAGTATCCACAGTACTCGGCTAGCATTCTGGATGATCCTGAGCTTATTGCCGGCAAACATCGCACGCTCTTGACGTTCACCTCGTACATGACGTCGGTTATTGATTATGTGCGTCCCTCGGATCTGAAGAAGGAGCTCAATGATAAGTTCCGCGAGAAGTTTCCCAGCATACAGCTCACATTGAGCAAGCTAAGAAGGTATCGCAAGGCTAACTGTAGTAGCTGGGCTTCGATTTGATTTCGATTCGATATAGTCGATTCTTTTTTTCGGTGATTAAATAGATTTTTCTTTTTTTTTTATCGATTTTTTTCGCGCTGTGTAATTTAGCAACAGCAATGAAAATTTATATTTTGCATTGCGATAAGATTTAAAACGGCGAAGATATGTAACGGACAAATCAATAGTTGGGAGTGAAAAGTACAATCAGTAGCAAAAAGTACAGGGTCTGTTACTGTCGGTTACGTCCGACTGTACGCTTTCACCCGACGGGTGGACCTCTGTCCTTATTTGTGCCCATTGAAAATGGAAAAACAGGATTATTATTATTTTTTTTTTAACAAATTAAATTAAATTTTGAATGTACTCGTATATATTTTGTATGCATCGATTTTAAAGTTTTTCTCTCAGATTACCTGCAAATTCATATTGCGGTTTTAATTCGATTAATCCATTAAATCAGTTTTTTATACCATGTACCCATTGAAAATGGGAAAAACAGGGTTAATAACTTTGTCAGAATGTATGTAACAGGCAGAAGGAGGCGTGGCAGACCCCAAAAAGTATATATATTCTTGATCAGGGAGACAAACTGAGTCGATTTAGCCCTGTCTGTCTGTCTGTCTGTCTGTCTGTCTGTCCGTCTGTCTGTATGAACGCTGAGATTTCCTAAACTATAAAAGCTAGAGAAGCCGTTTTGGTCTTGTTTGAAAGGTGTATACCATACGCAGATCAAGTTTATTTCAAATCTTGCAAGTGCATGTACGTACATATGTATAAACAGAAACACACATACATGAAGAATAGACGAATACCATATATGTATGTGTGCATGTACGCATGTAAACAACACCAATTGCAAGGTGCCAAAATAAGATTACGCAAAGAAAGCAAGCGACAAGTGTTCGAGCGCCACCTTCATCGCCATACCATGTGCCAAATTGAGTTTTGGCGGTAGCGTTGCCACCTCGTCAGATCGTTTTGTGCGTTCGTTCGATTGCTAAATACGTTGTATACTTTTTATAATATTTATAATATTCGTACTATTATAAAAATTGTTTAAAGCGCGATTATCATTGCGAACGTTAAGTTAGTGAATTAGGCGTGATACGTTGCGTGCAATTCGTGCGTTTAATTTATAATTAAATATAATATAAGAGAGTATATATTCTGAATTGATCATTTATAAATAGATTAAATTATATTTAAAACATTTTAAATTGTATACTGTATGGGCGAGGGCGCAGCGCGAGCTGTGGTACAGGGTATACGACAGTCGGGCTGGCCCGACTGTCAGGTCGAGCGCGCCAGAGCGCGCGAGATTTTTTTCTTAAAAATTAGTGATCGAACCCAGCCCTAGCTAGAAGATAAAATGAATTTATGCCTGATGGACTAAACATTTATTTAATTTGCAGCATTAAACGGGAAATGCGGCGCATCAATAAGCTGGATTCACGCATCGATCTGGTGACCATATCGCAGGCCTACGTGTACTTTGAGAAGCTAATTCTGGCCAATCTGATCAATAAGAGCAATCGCAAACTGTGCGCCGGAGCGTGCTTGCTGCTGAGCGCCAAGATGAACGACGTCAAGGGAGAAGCCCTGAAGAGTTTGATCGAAAAGACAGAAAGCGTATTTCGCTTGAATCGCAGGGAGCTAATATCCTCCGAATTCGCGGTGCTCGTTGCCCTGGAATTCAGCCTGCACGTGCCGATGCATGAGGTATTGCCGCATTATCAGCGATTGCTCTACGAGTCCTAGAATTGGCCCAGCCGCTGCGCCGAGGGTGGACGGTTAACGGCAGCAGCGCAGGCAGCGGTTGCCCTGGCAACGGCAACAACTCGGCAACATTTGCGGCGTAAGGGCAGTCGCAAGGCGTAGGGCGTGGCATACTTTGGGGCGGCCGAAGAGAAGCTTCACTGTACTTAAATCGCATTATTTTGGATGTTGTGGATGTTGGATTATAAATCTTAACCTTAATCGTATAAAGTTTTAAACGAATTAGTATCGCTAAGGAAATTGCTATAACCTTTTATATACAAATTATTACAAATAACAAATAAAAATACAAATATTACCCCCTAAACTCCCTCCGGTAGTTGGCGCTTCCACACATACACATAGTATACAAATGAAAATACGTTAAGCGATTGTATTTTAGTAAGTTTATGCAGTTTTTTGTTTGTTTTAGATCTATAAACGCAAATAAACATTATATTCACATATGTTTGAATTGAAACGATTACTCTCGAGTATTGCCTTTTTACAGAATTGGGCTGGTATATTGTGGATTTATACTATATCATTACCATTGGAAAATTGTGCACCGCAACCTAGAAGATACATATTCTACCCCCTACTAGAGCACCACAATTCCATTCAATGTATCGAACAAAGTAAGCTACTACTAGTAGAACCTGGAAAAAATAGATGGGCACTGTCCGGGCCTACGGGACTCGGTCGAAAAATGAGGTCCGCGGGCCTAAAATAAAAAAACTGACTTTTGTTGCGGTCCCCGCATTTGGAAAAACGCCCACCGGGCTTGTTCAGTCCGACAATCCAGTAAGGCGGAAGCTTCTGTAATCGAAAAAAATGCTTTTTATACCCTTTGCCCATTGAAAAATGGAAAATACAGGGTTATTAACTTTGTCAGAATGTATGTAACAGGCAGAATATACCATACGTAGGTCAAGTTTCTTTCAAATCTTGGATGCCATGCCCAAAAATTCATAAAACCCATAGAATCCCGTGTTTTTGAACATAAAAAGTTGTAAAACAAGCGTAATATTGAACATTGAATG
Organism: Hypselothyrea guttata; assembly: GCA_035045125.1. Taxonomy (NCBI): domain Eukaryota; kingdom Metazoa; phylum Arthropoda; class Insecta; order Diptera; family Drosophilidae; genus Hypselothyrea; species Hypselothyrea guttata. The sequence goes on from JAWNNJ010001029.1 coordinate 67,534, forward strand.
TTGTTATTTGGAATATATGTACATATACTCTCTTTTACTATCCTGAAAAGCACATGAAAATCGGTTAATAAACAAAGGAGATAAAAGCTACGTAATACTGCATGCGTGGCATCTTACGCGCTTGGCAGCTCAGCTGTTTCACGCGTGGGAATATCGTGCGAGAAGGATGGCAATACCAACCACGTTGCTAGGCAAGCTTTATATTGAACATAGAATGTTGTTGTTCGGAACATGTCTCTCTTCTATTATGTTTACCTATCCTAAATATCGCATTGAAATCAGTTAATAAACACAAAAGATATAAACGAAACAATGTTGCAGCCACGCACGCCCTGTGGCAGCGCGCTCATTAATTGATTTATAATTGTTTATAAATAAAAAAATATATACTCAAAATATTTAAAATTATATACTGTATATGCGAGCGCGCAGCACGAGCTGCAGCACAGGGTATAAGACAGTCGAGATTGCCCGATAGTCACGTCGAGCGCGTAGAACGCGCAAGATTTTTTGTCGATGGAATAAAGTTTTTAATCTTTTTTGGTCACACTGATTTTTGAGCTGCTAGCTAACAAATTAGCATTATAGCTAGCTTAAAGTTTAGTTTTTGTCAAACGTAGAATAGTAGAATATCCTGTACCCTACATTTTAACTGCATTGCGATCGAATAAGAAACAGCGGAGATATGGAACAAACAATTTTTTCGACTGCGTGTGAGGCGGGGGTGCTGTGGTAAAGGGAGCACAAAGTATCCAAGTCGGGTGTGTCTGACTATTCGGCTACGTTCTTGTAAAGTTGGGTTTATCGACTTGGCTTATCGATGTTTTCATATTAAAATTTGTCGTACGAAATGCACATACACATGTACTATGTATAGTAGTTGTCGCAACTACTACAATTACACCCAATTGTGAAGCTTCATTTAAATGTTAATGGCTTTGGAATACCCTGCTGGGAAACAACAATTGCTTGGTGGGCGGAAAGGACTCATTTGTAGGCGGGCAGAGGCGCGCGAGCTGGATACCTATGGGTCTTGGCAATTATCGTTTCTCGTCCCGACTGCTGGCGCAGGGAGCGAGACTTGAAGCTGCCGCAGCGGAGGCAGCGGCTGCGGTTTCATCCGCTGCTCATTAGAAGAGGCAGAGTCGACATCGCCATCGCCATCGACGCCGACGTTGACGTCGTTTGGTCGGCAACAGTATGAAAGTTTTTCATGTCGTCGGCTTGCCTCGCCGGGTTGCATGCTTCTGCCTGTTGCCCGATGCCCGACGTCGATGCCGATTTCGTCGGCTCTGCGCTTGCTGAGCGCCTAGTTGAAAATCCAACTAATTGCTTATTTTAACCCCTTCAGAACTGGGCACACACACAGACACAATGGGCCCGGCATGGCCTGGCTTTCGTGTTTATTAATTAACAAACCAAAACCCCAACCAACAAAGCCAACACACACACACACACAAACGGAGACACCCATACATACAGCTTACCCCAAGTGTTGTCTCCGGCATTCATTAGTGTTCATTAGTGAAACAAAATGCTCATTTACTTAACTACCGCCTGCTCGTTACGAGCAGTGTTGCCAAGTCCGCTTTATTCCCGTCAAATGTGGCGTTTTCAAGTGCATTTGCTAGATAAATGTTTAAGCCGCGAGAGACACAATTTTAACCCCTTTTCACAAATACAGTAGAATCCGGTTATAACGACGCCGCTTATAGCGTCCGTCCGGTTATTGCGTCGAAAACTCGATGGCTTGGTTGGTCCCCATACAAACTTATATGAAAGGGCCTCCGCTTAGAACGTCTCCGCTTTTAGCGTCAAACCGCTTATACCGACGAGATTTTTCACAATTCAACCGGATATTGCGACGTGCCGAACAAAAAAAAAAACTTTAACATGGATTTTGTGTTTTTTCAATACGAAAAAGAAACAAAATCATGGATTTTGTCTTCCGGATATAACGACGTAAAATCGTCGGTCCCTTGAAAGTCGCTATAACCGGATTCTACTGTAATTCAGCTTTTTATCAGCTACAAATATCATGCACAATGTAGTTGCTTTCGCCTATTTACTGGCGTTTAAAAATTTAATTATTATGGAAGAAATTGTAAGCCACTAAAGCATCTGGATGCACCTGGACGCACAGACAAGAATCAACATTTTTTTCCTTTATTACCTTTCAGGTTTTCAGCCTTTATTTTTTTAAAAACCTCTGAAAAATTATATATCTCAAAGTTTAATGGCACCAAAGATTGATAGATTTACATACCAGCTCCAAGTAAAATAGAAAGAGATTTCAGTTCACCAAAGTTTAAGAAATACTAGCTTCCGATATTTATGAGATTGTGCGCTTAATATTAGGTTGTTTGGTAATGACATACCGGTTTTTACATTCAAATTTCGCGCTTCGCTTGTGAAGTCAAATATAATCGTATCTGGCAATGCTGTATATCGTTTGAAAGGTATTGGCAACACCTTTAAAAAGACATATAGTTTGTTTACATGAGCTTCCACGTTAAAACATTACAATTGATTGAAATGGAGAAATTCGGGCAATTTTGAAATTTTATTTCGCGCAAGGAAAAACTGCTGCGGAATCTCGCAGACAGATTATTGCTGTCTTAGGAGATAACAAACTTTCGATTCAAACTGCCGAACAGTGGTTTAGGCGATTCCGAAGTGGCAATTTTGATACCGAAACACCCAAGCCTTCCGGACGACCAGTGACCGTTGATACGGATAAAATCATGGAAATAGTGGATCGAGATCGTCATGTGACTATTAGAACCATCGCAGAGGAGCTGCAACTAAAAAAATAAAAAAAACTAAAAATCGTCAAAAATCAATAAAGAAACAGGTATGTCATTACCAAACAACCTAATATTTGATGCAAATGAATTCATTAGCTTTTTTCGGGTCCTTTTGGCCAAAAAGTGATGTTTCTCAATAAAAGATTGGCAGCACTGGTAAAGAGCCGTTTCCCCTCCTCTCTGCTGCCAGCCCCTCAGCATATTCCATTCTGCTCACATTTCTCTCTCCCTCTCCCTATCCCCCACCCGCTCTCGCTCTTAGCCTGGCCTGCACTCACTTATCGGCACTCGGAGAGTCACTCGGCTACAGCTCTTAGCTCTTTTCACTAGCTGTTGGTTGTTGTTGTTGTTGCTGTTGCTGCTGATGGTGGCGTCGCTCTCATGTTGCCAATTAAAATTCCATTTATGCCAAGTTAACTCACTTGGCTCGTTAATTGTTGTAGTTTTTTAATTGGACCCTTTTCGGTGGTACTTCGAATTGAATGCAATTGAACTGAACGGCATGAAAAACAATCAAATGAATACCCAAAACCGGTACAAGCTCCACCAGAGTCTGGGTCCTATGGTCATATGTATATGTGTATGTAAGTATGTATGTATGTATGTATGTGTGTACCTGCCATTGAGGCCCACTAACAACAGCCCCACTCCCCTCCGATCAAACAGTGCGTTAGTAGGCGCATATCGACGGACATTAGTAGGGTTGCCAGGTAACTGCATTTAGTTTTGTGACGAGAAGCAATTTATAAAACCATAGCTTTATAAAATAAAAATAAATCAACCAAATTATATATTATTGTTGCATATATCTTTTACTATTAATTTTATTTCATTCATTAATTCCATTTTATGCTTAACTTATATTGGTAATTTATCATTATTATCGACTGATCTTAATAAACTGTAAAATAAAATGTAAACAAGTAACTTTAAATAAATTCAATGTTAATAAAATCAAACGAATTAAAATAAATTAAACAAATATAAATGAATATATTATGCTATTTTTGACTTCGTAGTGCGTGCTTGGCAACCCTGAACAGTGGGTCTGCCGCCGTTCAACTAATGAACGAAACCAAAGCAGCGGCAGCGACAGCAGCGCACAAAAAAGAACTAAAAACAAAAGCCAACAAAAACCCCTAATTAAAATGCATTTTCATTCGGGACGTCAGCGTTGTTGCCGCAGCGCCCCAACCTTCCCCTTGCGATCCACAACCGAATAGCTGGGACGTGCTTCAAAGGGGGTTGCCCGTTCATTAGCCAAATAGACGCCCCCTGGTGGCTGCCACTGGCTGTCAGTCACATGAACCGTTATGCCATTGTGCGCACCAGGAGAGCGAGCGGGGGGCACATGAGCACGCTCATGTGTGTGTGTGTGTGTGTGTGTGTGTGCATGTGCGAGTGTATGTGTGTGAATGGCTGCGGGCATATTTAATTACAAAAGCTGCTAATTAGGAAACGTACACACCCACGTTGGTTAATTTGTTTGCAAACCAATTAACTCGGCGCACAGTATCAGGCGCACAGAAAACCACAGCTGGCAGACAGGCAGCAGCAACAGCAGCAGCAGCAGCACCGCCACCACCAAAAGCAGCAGCAGCAGCAGCAGCAGCAGCAGCAGTAGAAGCGAAAGCAAAAGAAACGCGCCAGCAGCGGAAAATGCAGACAGAACTTTCCAATCAGCGTCGAGCGCTTGGCCAAGGCAGAGGGCAGCGACAGAGGCAGCAGCAGAGGCAGAGGCAGAGGGCAGCGGCAGCGGCAGAGGCAGAAAAGTCAGCTAGTGAGCCACTAACTAACTAAAACTGTTAACGAACAACAACAAAGCCACAAAAGATAAGCCCAACAACGTGTGCGGGTGGGTGCGGGGGTGGGGGTGCTGGGCACTCGCCTCGCTCAGTGGGTCGCTCATTGGGGGCGATGAAAATCTGGGGAGGCCGAAAAAGTGCGCAGCGTCATCGTCAGCGTCCATCGGCAACTTAATGAACGAAATAAATACGAAAATTTTAATGAAAAACTTTTCTCTGCGGAATCGTGTGCTGCGTGTGTGTATGTGAGTGTTTGCGAGTGTGTGTGTGTGTGTGTGTGTGTGTGTGCTGTGCAGTGCTGCCAATTTTTTTTTATCGACAAACGAAACTTTTTTTGGCGGGAAGAACACGGAATAAAGCGTGAAAACGTTCAAAAACCGTCAGAAATACACAAATTGTTCTAAAGATTTAGCTTGTTTTTCAACAACTATTGATTTATTTAGTTTTTTCGCAAGTCTTTCACCAAATTTAGTTTTGTACATCTTAGATCATTTTTCTTGGGTATTATACACCATTTTGACTTGATATGGTTTCCAAATCAAACTGAATTTATAGTCGGTTGCGTTACGGATAGGATATGTCCTTACTGGTTTTAAAATTCATAAATTGAATATCAATATTATTCTTTTTACTTTGCAAATTATACAGATGATATTAGGCGTTAAATACGACAAATCTATAAATTAATAAAAACTAAACTATTTTTGAACGAGCAAACTGTCTGTTGCATATGTTCGCTGCTGCTCATCCGATCGTATTACACTAAATGGATTGATGAATAAAGCCATTAGCTACTTACATGTCAGCTCTAAAATTGTGACTGTTGTGACTCTTAGCTTGCTTGATCTGCTTACTGTATAGGACAACTGAATTGCCAAAAGTAGTATAGATGATATAGATGACGTACAGACGAACATGGCTATATCGACTCCTTCAAGAATATATATTTATTTTGTGGGGTATGACACGCCTCCTTTTGGATACTACACGCATTTCCCATTTGCACTAACTTAATATACCCTTTTGTAAGTTTTCAAAGTACAGGGTCTAAGAAAAGCCAGAATTCAATTTTCATTGCAAATGCTCTTCGAAAACAGCTGGGTTTGACGGGAAAAAGCGGACTTGGCAACACTGGTGAGTGCCTAGGCCCATTCTTAATAAATGAACTAAGATGTGGCAAAAGTCGTCACATCGTGTCGTAACGCCGCTGCGTTGCTCCACCACCGTCTTGCGTGCTAATGAGTAATAAATAAAATAAATAAACCGCTGCTCTGCTGCCTTGCTACGGCCTAGACATGTGGCAGACGTGGGTATCAGGCGAACAGAACGAGGCAGCGATTCAACGACGACCGCAGCGAGTGAAGCTAGAGATTGAAAGGGAGAGTGAGTGAAGAGTGCGACTGACAGAGGGGTTGGGAAAGGGGGAATGCCCCCTTAGGGGGAGTGGGCATACAGATTTTGGTTCCGGCTTTTGCGTTAATTAGTTTTAAGCATTTCCATTATTCAACAGCATGCGGCATGCAGCATGTGGCATGTGGTATATGGCAAGTTGCAAGTGGCGTGTGAACTTGCAGTAGCTTCACCTACAGCTGTACATGCATATCCCCTACATGCACATCTGCACATGCTTCAAAATAATATATGTAGCTCTATGCAGATACGCCGGAAACTTACAAGTTGATAATTATGGAATTTAATACTTAGTATTTATAATTGTACCAAAATTTTACTTGTTCCAAGAAGTATTTTCATGCACAAATTGGACAGGGTGATTTTATCATTAAAGCTGCTTTCAAGAAGCTTTTTATATCCTGAACCCATAAAATGTGTTAAAACCGGGTAAATAACTTTGGTAGAATGTAATATGTAACTGGCAGGAGGAGGCGTGGTAGACTCCACAAAGTATGTACAGCAATGACTATAGAAATTTCACTCTTAAAAATGAAAACTTAGTCCGATCATAGCTCGATTGTTACACATCCGATATAAATAATTTTAGTGTTAAATGATTAGTCCAATATTCTATATCATTCACAAATCTTTTTCTTACCGTTTTTGATTCTTGTTTAATTTGGGGTCGAGCTCATTTGGCTTGGCCACAGTAATAGCACACTTTGCAATAGAGGCAAAGCTTGCGAATTTTTAATATCCTAAGCCCATGAAATGGGTTGAAACAGGGCTAATAATTTTGGGAGAATGTATGTAGCAGGCAGAAGGACGAAGACCACACGAAGAGGTATTGCTCAATCACTTGATGGACTAATACAGGTTTATTTCAATATTTCTCTTGTTACTCAGGTTGTAAAGGAATACAAATAATTGGGTTGTGGCATCCATAAATTAAA
>JAWNNJ010001033.1:0-21961 GCA_035045125.1 Hypselothyrea guttata
GTCTGGATGAACGCTAAGATTTCCTAAACTATAAAAGCTAGAGAAGCCGTTTGCCGGTCATTTTTGAAATACGCAGATCAAGTTTATTTCAAATCTTGGCTGCCACGCCCCTTTCGCCCACAATGAACATAAATATAATAAATTTACCAATTTAAGAGACCCAAATGTAGTTACATAAATTCTGTCCTCAGTATTTGGTAGGTCTATATCATACGCAGATGAAGTTCATTTCAAATGTTGGATGCCACGCCCTCTGTACGCCTCAATCGATAAAAACCGAATTAAAAGCGTAATATTGAATATAGAATGTTGTTATTACTCGAATACATACTCGATTATATAATATTCAACCATCCTAAAAAGCTCATTACAAACTGTTAATAAACGCAGGAGTTATTAGCGAAACAATATTGCAAATCTGAACGATTCGAGGCAACAAATGTTGCTGAGGTCGATGCAATCGCAGCCGAATGAAACCGCAGAATATGTTTGTTCCTCTGATCATTTAATCAACACATCACTGTTCCTTATGGACTATAGGTTATAGTGGTCAATCGCAACAAGTCTTAAGCATAGAACTACAGTTACAGGGCGCTCAGAAGCATTCGCTTTGCACCGAGCGCTCCAGGGCGAAGGTGTACTCCTCGGCCAGCTCGTCCACGGACATTTGGCGGGTGAGCAGGGCGAGAATTCCATCGACCTGCGTCTGGGCGGCGCTGAAGCGATCCTTGGTGGCCAGCTGGGGCGACAGCTCGAAGGGAATGTCCTGCAGATAGTTGATGGGCGTGGCTAGGCTTCCGGGCGGTCCAAGGGGGGGGCCTAGTGGCGGCGGGTAGGGCATGGGGCCGTACGCTGATTGGGGCATGGGCGGATACATCATGCCTCCGGCTGTTTTGGCCGCGTCTCCGTCCGTTTTACGCTCCACAAATATGAAATCATCGCCGTTTTGTCTTGCGCCCTCCGCTGGTCCTTGAATCGCCTCCTCTGTGGGCGTTTCCGCTGGTTTGCGTTTGCCAAATATCGAAAACATGCTCCAAGCTAAGCCGAAATTCTCGTTGCCTCGATTTTTGCACGAAAATTTTGGGGAAATGAATAATAATATTAATTATACGCAGTTGCGTTTTGTTGTGTTATCTAGGGCTGGTCAATTACCGATATCAATATCGATGCTTTGAATCAGAGCAATCTCGATAGCCATCAGAGGCATGTATATCGAAATTGTCAGTGCTTAGAATCACCATACAGGTTAAGCGCCTGTTTCAAATTGCAAGCAATTCAAAATCTTTTGTTGCTCATTAGAAATTGGCATTGCTCAGCTATAAGACTAGAATCGAGTTTGTTGCGAATCTTATTAATAAATTGAACAACAGTCACAGGCCAATACATATTTCTAAATTGCTAAGCGAAATTTAAAACTAACCGTCAAACGCGACGCTACCACTATAAATTATAAACATAATAAAGGACAATTTTATATATAAATGTACATAATATAAAACAATTAATGTTTAATGTCGACTTTGCATGTTTAATATGCTTGTTTTTTATTAAACGATGTTGCATTTGGTGTTTTTTTTGGGCACACTGCACGCGGGGTTCATTGAACCGAGTTGGCAGCCTGTAGTGGGAATATATCGATAGCAGGAAAAATACCACGGCGATATATTTGGGGATTTTGCCGATCGTGCAATAAGGCCACATTTTTTCAGGCTGAGGTTTTTGACCTGGGGCAATTTTGCAAATCATCCGAAAAAAACCAGAGCCAGGCCATAACCTAAGCTAAGGTGGAAGCGGCAGCAAGTGGAAATATATCAAGTGAAGTGCAAGTGTCAAGTTCATACAGAGGGTAAGGGAAAATTGACTGAGGTGCAGAAGGCACATCAGCTGGGAGCAAACGGTCAAACTAACCAAACCGTTTTATTTAACAGTGCTCGCCGGCGTAGGGAGATCAGCAAATACGGAGATATTTGTTCCGAGTGATTCCTTGCGTCGGCGCGATTTTGGCTTCTTTGGGCTTTTTCGGCTTCATTGGCTTCTGATGACAGCCTCTGCCTTCAGCTTCGAATAGCCTGCATCCACGCCAGCTTCGGCAGCAATTTCGGCGGCATTGTCTTCAGCTGCAGTGCATCCGCCTTGGCATCACCTGTGGCAGCGCTTCAAGTCGGCGTCCGGAATACATCAACTCCAGACCGAGGGGGCAGCAGCAACGCGTTCCAAGGGAGCAGTGTGCATTTTTTTGGACCCGAGCGTGGGCAAGACCCGCCGGGATCGGCAAGTTTTTACGCCATTGGGGCATCGCTTGATTTGTTAAGCGCTGGCGCCACCATTAAATGTATGTGCCTTTAAAACTGTGAAAAGCCTCAGTTGCCTCTATATAATTCTAACCGAGAGCAAAAATCAATCTCACGCCCCACAAACAAACAAAGAAAAACACATTCCACAACTACAATATACATGTTCAGTAATTAATCAAACAAAAAGAGAAAAAAAAAAAAAAACAAAAAAAAGTAGAATTGTTAATCAAGCATAAGAACAAGAAAATTTTGCAAGTACAAAGTACATATATATACAATTAAATAATTAAACAAAAGGAAAATATAAAGAAAATTGTAAATTAAATGTAATTCAAAAAAGCTCAAATCAAGAACGCAAACAAATTAGCATAAAATTTAGTACATTTAAGAAAAATTGAAATTTAAGAAAAAATTAAAAGTTAAAACAAGCTAAAAGAAAGACAAATAGAATTCACAAGCATGCAAACAAGACAAATTAAATCCACCGTAAAAATTTAAATAAAACAAAAACAAAGAGAAAAGGATGAGAATTGTGTAAAACAAAAAAGAGTATATAATCAAAAAAAATAGCTGAATGCTATGAGGTCTTTGCCATTGGAGCTCCTTTAGGCAGGGCTATGTATATAAGGATATTCACATCCTTTTTTCCTTAGCTAATCATTCAAACCATTTATGCATATTATATATTATTTATTGAATTATCTGTATGTTTTGTCCAAGTTTGTTGATTTACAAATCTGTGTTTGAAATTCCAATTGCCTTTCTTCATATACTTTGGCTTATCATGTTCATAGCCATTCCTGTATTCTGCTAATTAATTGTTAAAGAAATGAATCAAAGTTACTTTGAATATATTTGTCAATACTATCTGAAAGTGGAAATGAATTATTAATGAGTGTAGGAGGGGGAGGATTGGCATGATCCAGGAGTAGGTTAGCCACCTACGCCTGAATAAGGGGCGATGGGCCCAGGATGAGCAAGCCCATTGCAGGAAGGGTGGGTGCGTTGCGGCCAAGACCACCTGGCCACTGCATTGGACCCGGAGAATTTATTGTGTGTGTGTAAGTAGAGTAAATGGCATAGTGTAGGCTTGTTGTTTTGAGATATGTTGCGTCCGAGGGCTGGGTTGGAGTAACCCACCCCTGAGTAAACTGAGCTGGCCGGTGCTGCCCCAAACAACGGACGACGTAACATATATGGCGCCCAAACAAAATATCTGATCCTTGGGTCGTGTGTGCGAACACGCGAGCCAGAGGATCGGCTGAAAAGCAGGATATTTGTATAAAAATAAAAACATTCAAAGCGCATAGCCTTGCGGGGATCATGGCTGATCTTGGAGCCTTTCGACATCGCGGCTTACAGCAAAATATATATATTGGTTGGAATTGCGCGATGGAGAAGGACTCCAAGTACACCCAGAAGGACCTTTTGTATTTTTGTTATGAGCAAAGATTGAGTAGGACCCAGGTGGCTTGTTCGGTCATGGACACGGAGCAATTGCACCAGGGATAGGGAAGAGTTGCTGCCATCTGGACCCATGCAGGTGACTTGTTCGGTCCATTCACCAGGACAACTGCATCAAGCATGTGGGAAGGATGACAGCAGCTATGTAGAGCTAATAGTAGGACCGCACACACGTTGTGAGAGTAATATGATGGGGTAAATAGGCAGTGTTTCCCCCAGCTTGGGTGTCGTCAGCCGGGATTATTGCGACAGGATGACCCATGGCACACCAGATAGCTGACCATGCGCTGCATCCTGCCAATGGTTTAGGGGGCGACACACAAGCTGAGATGGAAACATGTCATCAGTAAAAACCCTAACTGGGGATCATCAGCTCGGCTGATGATCGTACCAGTTGGAGGAGTCTTCTTGTTTTGTTGATTATTGTTTGTTTGTCGATGGGTCCAATTGTTTTGCAACGCAGAGAGGAAAGGTGGCTGACTCCGGTGATTGTTAATCCTCCCCTGCCATTATATGATTGATTTTGGCGTTGAGTTTGTTGTTTGTTTTTCTTTGGCAGTATTTATTTATTTATTTATTTCGTATTTCGTTATTTATTTATTCATTTATATACATATAGTTTGTTTATTTATTATTTATTTAATATAATTAGTAAAAGAAAATAAAAAACTAGAATATAGAAAACATGGCAGATAAGAGAAAAGAGGGGCAGTATCAACTGCGATCGGCAGGTAGTGCGCAGGACTCATGGGAAGAAGAGGGCGCGGCAGCTATGGTAGGGGTGAGTCTGGTCAGAACTCCCACGTCCAAGACATCTGCGATTCATTCGGAAAGAGCACTTCCTTCCCATGCAGAATATGACCTGCCCAAGGCGCCGAGTAAACAACAAGAGAGACCGTTACTTGATTCCGAGCTAGCCAGCGCGATCAATGTCGCCCTGCTTCAAGCTCATGAGACCTACCGACACTCCATGGACTCGGGGATAACCCAAGTGTTCAGGGAGGAGCTTCGGGCAGGTTTCCAGGAGATGATGAAGGCTATCAATGACCTCGTGCGGCCAGCCGCGCCGCATATCAGTCAACCTCATCCTTCTGAGGCAAATCAAGCCATCAAGCCAGACCTGAGCCGAGACTTTCAAAAGATCGACGAGTCGTCAAGCTCTAGGAGTCAGGGGGCAATCCCGAAAATCCCTAGAGGCGTTGAATTCTCCCAAACTAAGCAACAATCGAAACGTGAAGAGTCATCCTTGTCATCGGAGGCAAAGAACGGTCGGGTGAGGGGGAACTGGCGCAATCCAGAACCTGAAGAGCGGCCCAGGGAGAGTTTTAGGCGGGAACAATCGGGCGAGAGAAAATCGGAGAGGCGAGAAGCTCATTTTAGACCAATTCGCCCAGAAGGGGGTGATTACCGCCAGGCACAGCCCGGAGGAGAAGCGTTTAGACGAGATAGGCAAGCGAGGCAGCCATACTCAGACCACTTAGCAGGCAGGATTGAGAAGTGGGGGATTTCTTTTGACGGGGCAAGCGACAGGGGCGCAATAGAGGACTTTATTTTTAAACTGGAGTACCTCCAATGCCAGACGCAGTGCCCGTGGCAAGTTATCCTGGGAAGCTTCCATGTCCTAGTCACGGGTCGGGCCAGAGATTGGTATTGGCACTACGTGAGGCAGCACGCGACAAATAATTGGGAAGAACTACGTAAAGCCCTATTAGCCAGGTTCAGGGGTAGCTGGGACGACTTCGACAGGATGCAAGAGCTAAGACAGCGTCAGCAATTGCCAGGAGAAGCCGTCAACGACTTTTTCCAAGCGATGGTCACAATGTCGTCCAGGCTAGAGTCACCGATTCCAGAATCGAAGCTGATCAGGATAATCAAAAAGGGCTTACGAGATTCGATAGGGCGATACGTGTATTCCATGGACGTGTTCTCGGTAGATCATCTGAGAGAAGAGTGCCAAGAAATCGAGGCTACGCTTATCACTCGGGGCACTAGAGTCCAGTATGGATCGCAGCCTAGACATTCAGGGCAAGGTAAACCGAGCGTAAACGCTCTGCAAGAAGAGTTGAGTGACGAGGAAGAAAATCACGAACCCCGGGTGGAAGAGATTAGGGCAAAGGCCAGCAACCCTACAGGCGAATGCTGGAACTGTGCAGTTTCAGGGCATCACTGGAGGGATTGTCCGAGTGAGCAACGTCACGTGTTCTGCTACCGCTGTGGCAAACGCGACACGGTTGCTCCCAAATGTCCGAATTGCACGGGAAACTCCCGAGTGAACGCGACTCAAGCGGTGGAGCCACGTTCATAAATGAGAACCGCGAACTAAAAGATAGAAATAGTATTGTTAGCGATAAGCCAAAATATAGGTCAATAAGATATCTACCTTATGAAGAAAGGATAAGACAGTATAGGTTAGCAAGGAACAGGATTTTTCAGGATAGGCAGTTAGAGGGAATGCGTTATGTCACCCTGAAAGTGAAGAAAGCCCGAGAAAGGTTTAAAGCACGCCGTAAACTGAGGCAATGTGTCGTGGCAGCCGTTAAGCGAGGAGAGAGGCAGGATCCTAGAGCGTACGCAGAGGTAGAGATCAAGGGAAAAATGCTGAGAGGACTCCTAGACACTGGCGCTTCCATTAGTCTCCTAGGGAAAGGAGCAAGAGAAGCCTTAACCGAGTTTGGCATACCCATGGAGCGCTACGTGTCGAGGGTAAAGACCGCGTCTGGAGAGGATCGGTCCATAATAGGTAGAGTCAGAGTTAGGGTCAAGTATAGAGGCAAAGAAGAGGAGATGATGCTCTATGTTTGCCCCTATCTCGAACAGCCTGCCTATTTTGGCATCGACTTCTGGCGTACGTTCGAGCTAGCTCCGGAAATCCTGGGCTCAGAACCGATGAACACGGTCGATGAGGCAAAGCTGTCGCAAATTGAGGCTGTAGAGGACATGGAGCATTATCTAGAGAGGGAAGACGACAAACATGAGGTAGAAGAGTGGCGATTGGCAGGCAAGGACAAAGAGAAATTGAATGCAGTGAAGGAGGAGTTTTTGGCGTACGAGAAGGTAGGGCTAGGAAAGACTACACTGGAAACGCACAGAATAGATTTGGTGGAGGGTACGGTGCCTGTTAAGGACCGTCATTATCCGCTATCTCCGGCGATGCAGGAACTGGTTTGGAGCGAGGTGGATAAGATGTTGGAATTGGGTGTCATCGAAGTCAGTGATAGTCCGTGGAGTAACCGTACTACCATAGTGCGAAGGCCGGACAAAAATCGATTCTGCTTGGATGCTCGCAAGCTCAACGCTGTCACCATCAAAGACGCTTATCCACTTCCATGCATCGAGGGGATCCTCTCCAGACTAGATCAAACCTACTATATTTCCAGTGTAGATCTTAAGTTCGCCTTTTGGCAAATAGAGCTCGACGAGAAGAGCAAATCTTACACTGCATTCACTGTGCCAGGTCGCCCTCTCTACCAATTCGTGGTGATGCCCTTTGGGCTCTGCAATGCATCTCAGAGGCTGTGTCGTTTGATGGATAAAGTAATTCCAACACAACTCAGATCCAACGTGTTCGTTTATCTGGACGATCTTCTGATCATTGCTCCCGATTTGGAAACCCATTTGCGATACTTGAGATTGGTAGCGAAGAGCTTACGGGAAGCAAATTTGACAATAGGCTTAAAAAAATCCAAATTTTGCTTCAAGAGTCTAAATTATCTGGGATTTATAATTGGAGGAGGCACACTCAGAACGGATCCGGATAGAGTTTTGGCGATTAAACGCATACAGGTTCCCACTACGGTGAAAGAAGTGCGTAGCTTTCTAGGAACAGCTGGGTGGTACAGGAGATTCATAAAGAACTTTGCAGAGATCTCTGCACCGCTGACAGAAGCTCTAAAAGGAAGAGGAAAGGGCAAGTTAGAGTTGGGTGAGGATGCGTTGAAGGCAATTGGCTTGCTTAAAGAAGCACTTACCTCTGCACCGGTATTGGTACATGCCGACTTTAAGCGCCGCTTTTACATCCAGTGCGATGCCTCGCATTTCGGTGTGGGAGCGGTACTGTTCCAAATCGATGCAGAGGGTAATGAGCGACCGATAGCTTTCTACTCATCCAAACTTGACAAGCACCAGAAAAACTATTCCGTGACGGAGAAAGAGTGCCTTGCTGCAATCTTAGCCGTCCAGAAATTCAGAGCGTACATCGAAATGATGCCTTTCACGGTTATCACAGATCACGCCAGTTTGAAATGGTTGATGTCTCTGAGAGATCTGGATGGGCGATTGGCAAGATGGTCATTGCGACTGCAGCACTTTGATTTTGACATAGAGCACAGGAAGGGAGCAGACAACATCGTCGCGGACACATTATCCCGTAGCGTCGCCGAGTTAAGCCTAGACACCGAAAAGCTAATAGGATTTCAAACCACGGCCTTTGAGTCTGAGGAATATCAGGAGCTGGTAGGAGAGGCGGTACAAAACCAAGACAGGTTGCCAGATTTGCGCGTTCTGGGGGGACTTCTGTACAAGCGAACAGATTTTGCTCGGATAGAGGAGGAAATGGATGGCTCTGAATGGAAGTTGTGGGTGCCAGAGGCGTTGACCAGCACACTCATCGAGCAGGCGCATGTAGACGAGAAAGCGTCTCATGGCGGGATTGCCAAGACTCTGCACTTGCTGAGAAGGCAATATTATTGGCCTCAAATGGCGGTGCAAGTCAAGGCATTTGTAGGTAGTTGCGAAGTGTGCAAGGAGTCGAAGGCACCGAGCTATAGGATGCAGGTGTCCATAGGCAGTGAGGTGAGGACAGAGAGGCCTTTTCAGAAGCTCTACATTGATTTTCTGGGAAAGTATCCGCGCTCCAAGAAGGGCCACGCTTGGATATTTGTGGTAGTGGATCATTTCTCGAAATTCACTTTCTTGAAGGCAATGCGAGAAGCGTCTGCTGAAAATGTAGTGGAGTTTCTGGTACATGAAATCTTCTTTAAGTTCGGAGTGCCAGAAACCATCCACTCCGATAACGGAAAGCAATTCGTCTCAAGAAAGTTCGAGAATATGATCCAAGCCTTCGGCATTTCCCACATGCGAACCGCCATGTACTCGGCGCAAAGCAACGCCGCAGAAAGGGTCAATCGCACTATTCTTGCAGCCATTCGATCCTACCTAGAGCAAGACCACAGAGATTGGGATGTCTTCTTACCCGAAATAGAAGTGGCGATCCGAAATGCAGTCCATTCTGCGACTGGCGTGACTCCTTTCTTTGCTGTCTTTGGTCAGCAGATGTACTTGAATGGGGCCAATTACAGATTAGCAAGAAGGTTGAGGAGCATAGGAGAGCATGCGATCACCGATCTGGAAAGGCAAGACAGGATTAGAGTAGTGCAGGAACACGTAAAACAGAACCTGCACAGGGCATACGAACGAAGCCGCCAGCGCTATGATAAGCGGGCGAGAACGTTTCACGCTGTTCCAGGGCAGGAGGTGTATAGAAGGAACTTCGTGCTGAGCAATTTCAGCAAGTCCTTCAACGCCAAGTTCGCCCGTAAGTTCCGGAGGTGCAGAATAGTCCGAGCCGTAGGCAATAATGCTTATGAGGTGGAGGACATGAACGGCAGATCCTTGGGGGTGGTGCACGCCAAAGATTTGAAAATTTAGCCCGGCTGCAGCAGTCGATAGTGCAGGGGAGAGTCAGGATCGTGGGTGTGGCCTACGTTGGGCACCGGCAAGATTCTCTGACCCACAATATGAAATGCGCCCGTCAATTTCTGGTCGTCAGCTGTGATGCTCCGACAAATTGCCGTGTGGTGTTGCATTTGGTGTTTTTTTTTGGGCACACTGCACGCGGGGTTCATTGAACCGAGTTGGCAGCCTGTAGTGGGAATATATCGATAGCAGGAAAAATACCACGGCGATATATTTGGGGATTTTGCCGATCGTGCAATAAGGCCACATTTTTTCAGGCTGAGGTTTTTGACCTGGGGCAATTTTGCAAATCATCCGAAAAAAACCAGAGCCAGGCCATAACCTAAGCTAAGGTGGAAGCGGCAGCAAGTGGAAATATATCAAGTGAAGTGCAAGTGTCAAGTTCATACAGAGGGTAAGGGAAAATTGACTGAGGTGCAGAAGGCACATCAGCTGGGAGCAAACGGTCAAACTAACCAAACCGTTTTGTTTAACAGTGCTCGCCGGCGTAGGGAGATCAGCAAATACGGAGATATTTGTTCCGAGTGATTCCTTGCGTCGGCGCGATTTTGGCTTCTTTGGGCTTTTTCGGCTTCATTGGCTTCTGATGACAGCCTCTGCCTTCAGCTTCGAATAGCCTGCATCCACGCCAGCTTCGGCAGCAATTTCGGCGGCATTGTCTTCAGCTGCAGTGCATCCGCCTTGGCATCACCTGTGGCAGCGCTTCAAGTCGGCGTCCGGAATACATCAACTCCAGACCGAGGGGGCAGCAGCAACGCGTTCCAAGGGAGCAGTGTGCATTTTTTTTGGACCCGAGCGTGGGCAAGACCCGCCGGGATCGGCAAGTTTTTTACGCCATTGGGGCATCGCTTGATTTGTTAAGCGCTGGCGCCACCATTAAATGTATGTGCCTTTAAAACTGTGAAAAGCCTCAGTTGCCTCTATATAATTCTAACCGAGAGCAAAAATCCATCTCACGCCCCACAAACAAACAAAGAAAAACACATTCCACAACTACAATATACATGTTCAGTAATTAATCAAACAAAAAGAGGAAAAAAAAGAAAAAAACAAAAAAAAGTAGAATTGTTAATCAAGCATAAGAACAAGAAAATTTTGCAAGTACAAAGTACATATATATACAATTAAATAATTAAACAAAAGGAAAATATAAAGAAAATTGTAAATTAAATGTAATTCAAAAAAGCTCAAATCAAGAAAGCAAACAAATTAGCATAAAATTTAGTACATTTAAGAAAAATTGATAACTTTGATTCATTTCTTTAACAATTAATTAGCAGAATACAGGAATGGCTATGAACATGATAAGCCAAAGTATATGAAGAAAGGCAATTGGAATTTCAAACACAGATTTGTAAATCAACAAACTTGGACAAAACATACAGATAATTCAATAAATAATATATAATATGCATAAATGGTTTGAATGATTAGCTAAGGAAAAAAGGATGTGAATATCCTTATATACATAGCCCTGCCTAAAGGAGCTCCAATGGCAAAGACCTCATAGCATTCAGCTATTTTTTTTGATTATATACTCTTTTTTGTTTTACACAATTCTCATCCTTTTCTCTTTGTTTTTGTTTTATTTAAATTTTTACGGTGGATTTAATTTGTCTTGTTTGCATGCTTGTGAATTCTATTTGTCTTTCTTTTAGCTTGTTTTAACTTTTAATTTTTTCTTAAATTTCAATTTTTCTTAAATGTACTAAATTTTATGCTAATTTGTTTGCGTTCTTGATTTGAGCTTTTTTGAATTACATTTAATTTACAATTTTCTTTATATTTTCCTTTTGTTTAATTATTTAATTGTATATATATGTACTTTGTACTTGCAAAATTTTCTTGTTCTTATGCTTGATTAACAATTCTACTTTTTTTTGTTTTTTTTTTTTTTCTCTTTTTGTTTGATTAATTACTGAACATGTATATTGTAGTTGTGGAATGTGTTTTTCTTTGTTTGTTTGTGGGGCGTGAGATTGATTTTTGCTCTCGGTTAGAATTATATAGAGGCAACTGAGGCTTTTCACAGTTTTAAAGGCACATACATTTAATGGTGGCGCCAGCGCTTAACAAATCAAGCGATGCCCCAATGGCGTAAAAACTTGCCGATCCCGGCGGGTCTTGCCCACGCTCGGGTCCAAAAAAATGCACACTGCTCCCTTGGAACGCGTTGCTGCTGCCCCCTCGGTCTGGAGTTGATGTATTCCGGACGCCGACTTGAAGCGCTGCCACAGGTGATGCCAAGGCGGATGCACTGCAGCTGAAGACAATGCCGCCGAAATTGCTGCCGAAGCTGGCGTGGATGCAGGCTATTCGAAGCTGAAGGCAGAGGCTGTCATCAGAAGCCAATGAAGCCGAAAAAGCCCAAAGAAGCCAAAATCGCGCCGACGCAAGGAATCACTCGGAACAAATATCTCCGTATTTGCTGATCTCCCTACGCCGGCGAGCACTGTTAAATAAAACGGTTTGGTTAGTTTGACCGTTTGCTCCCAGCTGATGTGCCTTCTGCACCTCAGTCAATTTTCCCTTACCCTCTGTATGAACTTGACACTTGCACTTCACTTGATATATTTCCACTTGCTGCCGCTTCCACCTTAGCTTAGGTTATGGCCTGGCTCTGGTTTTTTTCGGATGATTTGCAAAATTGCCCCAGGTCAAAAACCTCAGCCTGAAAAAATGTGGCCTTATTGCACGATCGGCAAAATCCCCAAATATATCGCCGTGGTATTTTTCCTGCTATCGATATATTCCCACTACAGGCTGCCAACTCGGTTCAATGAACCCCGCGTGCAGTGTGCCCAAAAAAAACACCAAATGCAACACCACACGGCAATTTGTCGGAGCATCACAGCTGACGACCAGAAATTGACGGGCGCATTTCATATTGTGGGTCAGAGAATCTTGCCGGTGCCCAACGTAGGCCACACCCACGATCCTGACTCTCCCCTGCACTATCGACTGCTGCAGCCGGGCTAAATTTTCAAATCTTTGGCGTGCACCACCCCCAAGGATCTGCCGTTCATGTCCTCCACCTCATAAGCATTATTGCCTACGGCTCGGACTATTCTGCACCTCCGGAACTTACGGGCGAACTTGGCGTTGAAGGACTTGCTGAAATTGCTCAGCACGAAGTTCCTTCTATACACCTCCTGCCCTGGAACAGCGTGAAACGTTCTCGCCCGCTTATCATAGCGCTGGCGGCTTCGTTCGTATGCCCTGTGCAGGTTCTGTTTTACGTGTTCCTGCACTACTCTAATCCTGTCTTGCCTTTCCAGATCGGTGATCGCATGCTCTCCTATGCTCCTCAACCTTCTTGCTAATCTGTAATTGGCCCCATTCAAGTACATCTGCTGACCAAAGACAGCAAAGAAAGGAGTCACGCCAGTCGCAGAATGGACTGCATTTCGGATCGCCACTTCTATTTCGGGTAAGAAGACATCCCAATCTCTGTGGTCTTGCTCTAGGTAGGATCGAATGGCTGCAAGAATAGTGCGATTGACCCTTTCTGCGGCGTTGCTTTGCGCCGAGTACATGGCGGTTCGCATGTGGGAAATGCCGAAGGCTTGGATCATATTCTCGAACTTTCTTGAGACGAATTGCTTTCCGTTATCGGAGTGGATGGTTTCTGGCACTCCGAACTTAAAGAAGATTTCATGTACCAGAAACTCCACTACATTTTCAGCAGACGCTTCTCGCATTGCCTTCAAGAAAGTGAATTTCGAGAAATGATCCACTACCACAAATATCCAAGCGTGGCCCTTCTTGGAGCGCGGATACTTTCCCAGAAAATCAATGTAGAGCTTCTGAAAAGGCCTCTCTGTCCTCACCTCACTGCCTATGGACACCTGCATCCTATAGCTCGGTGCCTTCGACTCCTTGCACACTTCGCAACTACCTACAAATGCCTTGACTTGCACCGCCATTTGAGGCCAATAATATTGCCTTCTCAGCAAGTGCAGAGTCTTGGCAATCCCGCCATGAGACGCTTTCTCGTCTACATGCGCCTGCTCGATGAGTGTGCTGGTCAACGCCTCTGGCACCCACAACTTCCATTCAGAGCCATCCATTTCCTCCTCTATCCGAGCAAAATCTGTTCGCTTGTACAGAAGTCCCCCCAGAACGCGCAAATCTGGCAACCTGTCTTGGTTTTGTACCGCCTCTCCTACCAGCTCCTGATATTCCTCAGACTCAAAGGCCGTGGTTTGAAATCCTATTAGCTTTTCGGTGTCTAGGCTTAACTCGGCGACGCTACGGGATAATGTGTCCGCGACGATGTTGTCTGCTCCCTTCCTGTGCTCTATGTCAAAATCAAAGTGCTGCAGTCGCAATGACCATCTTGCCAATCGCCCATCCAGATCTCTCAGAGACATCAACCATTTCAAACTGGCGTGATCTGTGATAACCGTGAAAGGCATCATTTCGATGTACGCTCTGAATTTCTGGACGGCTAAGATTGCAGCAAGGCACTCTTTCTCCGTCACGGAATAGTTTTTCTGGTGCTTGTCAAGTTTGGATGAGTAGAAAGCTATCGGTCGCTCATTACCCTCTGCATCGATTTGGAACAGTACCGCTCCCACACCGAAATGCGAGGCATCGCACTGGATGTAAAAGCGGCGCTTAAAGTCGGCATGTACCAATACCGGTGCAGAGGTAAGTGCTTCTTTAAGCAAGCCAATTGCCTTCAACGCATCCTCACCCAACTCTAACTTGCCCTTTCCTCTTCCTTTTAGAGCTTCTGTCAGCGGTGCAGAGATCTCTGCAAAGTTCTTTATGAATCTCCTGTACCACCCAGCTGTTCCTAGAAAGCTACGCACTTCTTTCACCGTAGTGGGAACCTGTATGCGTTTAATCGCCAAAACTCTATCCGGATCCGTTCTGAGTGTGCCTCCTCCAATTATAAATCCCAGATAATTTAGACTCTTGAAGCAAAATTTGGATTTTTTTAAGCCTATTGTCAAATTTGCTTCCCGTAAGCTCTTCGCTACCAATCTCAAGTATCGCAAATGGGTTTCCAAATCGGGAGCAATGATCAGAAGATCGTCCAGATAAACGAACACGTTGGATCTGAGTTGTGTTGGAATTACTTTATCCATCAAACGACACAGCCTCTGAGATGCATTGCAGAGCCCAAAGGGCATCACCACGAATTGGTAGAGAGGGCGACCTGGCACAGTGAATGCAGTGTAAGATTTGCTCTTCTCGTCGAGCTCTATTTGCCAAAAGGCGAACTTAAGATCTACACTGGAAATATAGTAGGTTTGATCTAGTCTGGAGAGGATCCCCTCGATGCATGGAAGTGGATAAGCGTCTTTGATGGTGACAGCGTTGAGCTTGCGAGCATCCAAGCAGAATCGATTTTTGTCCGGCCTTCGCACTATGGTAGTACGGTTACTCCACGGACTATCACTGACTTCGATGACACCCAATTCCAACATCTTATCCACCTCGCTCCAAACCAGTTCCTGCATCGCCGGAGATAGCGGATAATGACGGTCCTTAACAGGCACCGTACCCTCCACCAAATCTATTCTGTGCGTTTCCAGTGTAGTCTTTCCTAGCCCTACCTTCTCGTACGCCAAAAACTCCTCCTTCACTGCATTCAATTTCTCTTTGTCCTTGCCTGCCAATCGCCACTCTTCTACCTCATGTTTGTCGTCTTCCCTCTCTAGATAATGCTCCATGTCCTCTACAGCCTCAATTTGCGACAGCTTTGCCTCATCGACCGTGTTCATCGGTTCTGAGCCCAGGATTTCCGGAGCTAGCTCGAACGTACGCCAGAAGTCGATGCCAAAATAGGCAGGCTGTTCGAGATAGGGGCAAACATAGAGCATCATCTCCTCTTCTTTGCCTCTATACTTGACCCTAACTCTGACTCTACCTATTATGGACCGATCCTCTCCAGACGCGGTCTTTACCCTCGACACGTAGCGCTCCATGGGTATGCCAAACTCGGTTAAGGCTTCTCTTGCTCCTTTCCCTAGGAGACTAATGGAAGCGCCAGTGTCTAGGAGTCCTCTCAGCATTTTTCCCTTGATCTCTACCTCTGCGTACGCTCTAGGATCCTGCCTCTCTCCTCGCTTAACGGCTGCCACGACACATTGCCTCAGTTTACGGCGTGCTTTAAACCTTTCTCGGGCTTTCTTCACTTTCAGGGTGACATAACGCATTCCCTCTAACTGCCTATCCTGAAAAATCCTGTTCCTTGCTAACCTATACTGTCTTATCCTTTCTTCATAAGGTAGATATCTTATTGACCTATATTTTGGCTTATCGCTAACAATACTATTTCTATCTTTTAGTTCGCGGTTCTCATTTATGAACGTGGCTCCACCGCTTGAGTCGCGTTCACTCGGGAGTTTCCCGTGCAATTCGGACATTTGGGAGCAACCGTGTCGCGTTTGCCACAGCGGTAGCAGAACACGTGACGTTGCTCACTCGGACAATCCCTCCAGTGATGCCCTGAAACTGCACAGTTCCAGCATTCGCCTGTAGGGTTGCTGGCCTTTGCCCTAATCTCTTCCACCCGGGGTTCGTGATTTTCTTCCTCGTCACTCAACTCTTCTTGCAGAGCGTTTACGCTCGGTTTACCTTGCCCTGAATGTCTAGGCTGCGATCCATACTGGACTCTAGTGCCCCGAGTGATAAGCGTAGCCTCGATTTCTTGGCACTCTTCTCTCAGATGATCTACCGAGAACACGTCCATGGAATACACGTATCGCCCTATCGAATCTCGTAAGCCCTTTTTGATTATCCTGATCAGCTTCGATTCTGGAATCGGTGACTCTAGCCTGGACGACATTGTGACCATCGCTTGGAAAAAGTCGTTGACGGCTTCTCCTGGCAATTGCTGACGCTGTCTTAGCTCTTGCATCCTGTCGAAGTCGTCCCAGCTACCCCTGAACCTGGCTAATAGGGCTTTACGTAGTTCTTCCCAATTATTTGTCGCATGCTGCCTCACGTAGTGCCAATACCAATCTCTGGCCCGACCCGTGACTAGGACATGGAAGCTTCCCAGGATAACTTGCCACGGGCACTGCGTTTGGCATTGGAGGTACTCCAGTTTAAAAATAAAGTCCTCTATTGCGCCCCTGTCGCTTGCCCCGTCAAAAGAAATCCCCCACTTCTCTATCCTGCCTGCTAAGTGGTCTGAGTATGGCTGCCTCGTTTGCCTATCTCGTCTAAACGCTTCTCCTCCGGGCTGTGCCTGGCGGTAATCACCCCCTTCTGGGCGAATTGGTCTAAAATGAGCTTCTCGCCTCTCCGATTTTCTCTCGCCCGATTGTTCCCGCCTAAAACTCTCCCTGGGCCGCTCTTCAGGTTCTGGATTGCGCCAGTTCCCCCTCACCCGACCGTTCTTTGCCTCCGATGACAAGGATGACTCTTCACGTTTCGATTGTTGCTTAGTTTGGGAGAATTCAACGCCTCTAGGGATTTTCGGGATTGCCCCCTGACTCCTAGAGCTTGACGACTCGTCGATCTTTTGAAAGTCTCGGCTCAGGTCTGGCTTGATGGCTTGATTTGCCTCAGAAGGATGAGGTTGACTGATATGCGGCGCGGCTGGCCGCACGAGGTCATTGATAGCCTTCATCATCTCCTGGAAACCTGCCCGAAGCTCCTCCCTGAACACTTGGGTTATCCCCGAGTCCATGGAGTGTCGGTAGGTCTCATGAGCTTGAAGCAGGGCGACATTGATCGCGCTGGCTAGCTCGGAATCAAGTAACGGTCTCTCTTGTTGTTTACTCGGCGCCTTGGGCAGGTCATATTCTGCATGGGAAGGAAGTGCTCTTTCCGAATGAATCGCAGATGTCTTGGACGTGGGAGTTCTGACCAGACTCACCCCTACCATAGCTGCCGCGCCCTCTTCTTCCCATGAGTCCTGCGCACTACCTGCCGATCGCAGTTGATACTGCCCCTCTTTTCTCTTATCTGCCATGTTTTCTATATTCTAGTTTTTTATTTTCTTTTACTAATTATATTAAATAAATAATAAATAAACAAACTATATGTATATAAATGAATAAATAAATAACGAAATACGAAATAAATAAATAAATAAATACTGCCAAAGAAAAACAAACAACAAACTCAACGCCAAAATCAATCATATAATGGCAGGGGAGGATTAACAATCACCGGAGTCAGCCACCTTTCCTCTCTGCGTTGCAAAACAATTGGACCCATCGACAAACAAACAATAATCAACAAAACAAGAAGACTCCTCCAACTGGTACGATCATCAGCCGAGCTGATGATCCCCAGTTAGGGTTTTTACTGATGACATGTTTCCATCTCAGCTTGTGTGTCGCCCCCTAAACCATTGGCAGGATGCAGCGCATGGTCAGCTATCTGGTGTGCCATGGGTCATCCTGTCGCAATAATCCCGGCTGACGACACCCAAGCTGGGGGAAACACTGCCTATTTACCCCATCATATTACTCTCACAACGTGTGTGCGGTCCTACTATTAGCTCTACATAGCTGCTGTCATCCTTCCCACATGCTTGATGCAGTTGTCCTGGTGAATGGACCGAACAAGTCACCTGCATGGGTCCAGATGGCAGCAACTCTTCCCTATCCCTGGTGCAATTGCTCCGTGTCCATGACCGAACAAGCCACCTGGGTCCTACTCAATCTTTGCTCATAACAAAAATACAAAAGGTCCTTCTGGGTGTACTTGGAGTCCTTCTCCATCGCGCCATTCCAACCAAGCACACATATTTTGCCGTGAGCCGCGACGGTCGCAAGGCTCCAAGATCAGCCATGATCCCCGCAAGGCTATGCGCTTTGAATGTTTTTATTTTTATACAAATATCCTGCTTTTCAGCCGATCCTCTGGCTCGCGTGTTCGCACACACGACCCAAGGATCAGATATTTTGTTTGGGCGCCATATATGTTAAATTTATTTATTTTTTTTATTTTTTTTTTTTTTCAAAAAATTTGCCTCCCTCCGCCTTCGTCTGCCTTAATTAAAAGGCTAACTTGGGCTTCGGGATTTGAATTTTTCCATTTGGGCGCCATATATGTTACGTCGTCCGTTGTTTGGGGCAGCACCGGCCAGCTCAGTTTACTCAGGGGTGGGTTACTCCAACCCAGCCCTCGGACGCAACATATCTCAAAACAACAAGCCTACACTATGCCATTTACTCTACTTACACACACACAATAAATTCTCCGGGTCCAATGCAGTGGCCAGGTGGTCTTGGCCGCAACGCACCCACCCTTCCTGCAATGGCTTGCTCATCCTGGGCCCATCGCCCCTTATTCAGGCGTAGGTGGCTAACCTACTCCTGGATCATGCCAATCCTCCCCCTCCTACACTCATTAATAATTCATTTCCACTTTCAGATAGTATTGACAAATATATTCAAAGTAACTTTGATTCATTTCTTTAACAATTAATTAGCAGAATACAGGAATGGCTATGAACATGATAAGCCAAAGTATATGAAGAAAGGCAATTGGAATTTCAAACACAGATTTGTAAATCAACAAACTTGGACAAAACATACAGATAATTCAATAAATAATATATAATATGCATAAATGGTTTGAATGATTAGCTAAGGAAAAAAGGATGTGAATATCCTCATATACATAGCCCTGCCTAAAGGAGCTCCAATGGCAAAGACCTCATAGCATTCAGCTATTTTTTTTGATTATATACTCTTTTTTGTTTTACACAATTCTCATCCTTTTTTCTTTGTTTTTGTTTTATTTAAATTTTTACGGTGGATTTAATTTGTCTTGTTTGCATGCTTGTGAATTCTATTTGTCTTTCTTTTAGCTTGTTTTAACTTTTAACTTTTTCTTAAATTTCAATTTTTCTTAAATGTACTAAATTTTATGCTAATTTGTTTGCGTTCTTGATTTGAGCTTTTTTGAATTACATTTAATTTACAATTTTCTTTATATTTTCCTTTTGTTTAATTATTTAATTGTATATATATGTACTTTGTACTTGCAAAATTTTCTTGTTCTTATGCTTGATTAACAATTCTACTTTTTTTTGTTTTTTTTTTTTTTTCTCTTTTTGTTTGATTAATTACTGAACATGTATATTGTAGTTGTGGAATGTGTTTTTCTTTGTTTGTTTGTGGGGCGTGAGATGGATTTTTGCTCTCGGTTAGAATTATATAGAGGCAACTGAGGCTTTTCACAGTTTTAAAGGCACATACATTTAATGGTGGCGCCAGCGCTTAACAAATCAAGCGATGCCCCAATGGCGTAAAAACTTGCCGATCCCGGCGGGTCTTGCCCACGCTCGGGTCCAAAAAAATGCACACTGCTCCCTTGGAACGCGTTGCTGCTGCCCCCTCGGTCTGGAGTTGATGTATTCCGGACGCCGACTTGAAGCGCTGCCACAGGTGATGCCAAGGCGGATGCACTGCAGCTGAAGACAATGCCGCCGAAATTGCTGCCGAAGCTGGCGTGGATGCAGGCTATTCGAAGCTGAAGGCAGAGGCTGTCATCAGAAGCCAATGAAGCCGAAAAAGCCCAAAGAAGCCAAAATCGCGCCGACGCAAGGAATCACTCGGAACAAATATCTCCGTATTTGCTGATCTCCCTACGCCGGCGAGCACTGTTAAACAAAACGGTTTGGTTAGTTTGACCGTTTGCTCCCAGCTGATGTGCCTTCTGCACCTCAGTCAATTTTCCCTTACCCTCTGTATGAACTTGACACTTGCACTTCACTTGATATATTTCCACTTGCTGCCGCTTCCACCTTAGCTTAGGTTATGGCCTGGCTCTGGTTTTTTTCGGATGATTTGCAAAATTGCCCCAGGTCAAAAACCTCAGCCTGAAAAAATGTGGCCTTATTGCACGATCGGCAAAATCCCCAAATATATCGCCGTGGTATTTTTCCTGCTATCGATATATTCCCACTACAGGCTGCCAACTCGGTTCAATGAACCCCGCGTGCAGTGTGCCCAAAAAAAACACCAAATGCAACATCGTTTAATAAAAAACAAGCATATTAAACATGCAAAGTCGACATTAAACATTAATTGTTTTATATTATGTACATTTATATATAAAATTGTCCTTTATTATGTTTATAATTTATAGTGGTAGCGTCGCGTTTGACGGTTAGTTTTAAATTTCGCTTAGCAATTTAGAAATATGTATTGGCCTGTGACTGTTGTTCAATTTATTAATAAGATTCGCAACAAACTCGATTCTAGTCTTATAGCTGAGCAATGCCAATTTCTAATGAGCAACAAAAGATTTTGAATTGCTTGCAATTTGAAACAGGCGCTTAACCTGTATGGTGATTCTAAGCACTGACAATTTCGATATACATGCCTCTGATGGCTATCGAGATTGCTCTGATTCAAAGCATCGATATTGATATCGGTAATTGACCAGCCCTAGATAACACAACAAAACGCAACTGCGTATAATTAATATTATTATTCATTTCCCCAAAATTTTCGTGCAAAAATCGAGGCAACGAGAATTTCGGCTTAGCTTGGAGCATGTTTTCGATATTTGGCAAACGCAAACCAGCGGAAACGCCCACAGAGGAGGCGATTCAAGGACCAGCGGAGGGCGCAAGACAAAACGGCGATGATTTCATATTTGTGGAGCGTAAAACGGACGGAGACGCGGCCAAAACAGCCGGAGGCATGATGTATCCGCCCATGCCCCAATCAGCGTACGGCCCCATGCCCTACCCGCCGCCACTAGGCCCCCCCTTGGACCGCCCGGAAGCCTAGCCACGCCCATCAACTATCTGCAGGACATTCCCTTCGAGCTGTCGCCCCAGCTGGCCACCAAGGATCGCTTCAGCGCCGCCCAGACGCAGGTCGATGGAATTCTCGCCCTGCTCACCCGCCAAATGTCCGTGGACGAGCTGGCCGAGGAGTACACCTTCGCCCTGGAGCGCTCGGTGCAAAGCGAATGCTTCTGAGCGCCCTGTAACTGTAGTTCTATGCTTAAGACTTGTTGCGATTGACCACTATAACCTATAGTCCATAAGGAACAGTGATGTGTTGATTAAATGATCAGAGGAACAAACATATTCTGCGGTTTCATTCGGCTGCGATTGCATCGACCTCAGCAACATTTGTTGCCTCGAATCGTTCAGATTTGCAATATTGTTTCGCTAATAACTCCTGCGTTTATTAACAGTTTGTAATGAGCTTTTTAGGATGGTTGAATATTATATAATCGAGTATGTATTCGAGTAATAACAACATTCTATATTCAATATTACGCTTTTAATTCGGTTTTTATCGATTGAGGCGTACAGAGGGCGTGGCATCCAACATTTGAAATGAACTTCATCTGCGTATGATATAGACCTACCAAATACTGAGGACAGAATTTATGTAACTACATTTGGGTCTCTTTAAATTGGTAAATTTATTATATTTATGTTCATTGTGGGCGAAAGGGGCGTGGCAGCCAAGATTTGAAATAAACTTGATCTGCGTATTTCAAAAATGACCGGCAAACGGCTTCTCTAGCTTTTATAGTTTAGGAAATCTTAGCGTTCATCCAGA